>CM030371.1:8974274-9212312 GCA_003604175.2 Clonorchis sinensis
ATGATGATGATGATGATGATGATGATGATGATGATGATGATGATGATGATGATGATGATAACGGACCGGTTTTGCTAGTAAGCAACGAGCGATCCAATGAATTGTACACTGTGAACGTCAAGTTTACCGTAGAAATTTAAGCCAAGCTAACAAAAACAGATGCTGTCCGCCCATTTTGTGTTTGTTGATCATCCCCCGGATCATCGTAAGACAAGGCTGTAAAAATAAGGCCATTACTGCTCAAGGAAGACGGCAGAAGCATTAGGGAACTCTACGAACTTAATCGTCCTTTTATACTAAGTCGAAAGTCCTTGTCCAGCACCGAAATCAAGAGTTACCTTAGTTCCAGTGTGTGTTCTTTCTTGGCATGGGACCTGTTTCTTATTACTCTAAGCTAGAGCAGTTTGAGTCAAAAATTTGCTAAACCTTTTGAATTCCCCCTTTGCGATGTACATTTTTTCGCAGGTTGAAAATTTGCTACAACTTTTGAATTCTCCCTTTGCGATGTACATTTTTTCGCAGGTTGGATAAAGACGACAAAAAAGTGGTCAAAAAGTAAGTCGGAATTTTTATTTTTGGTAACCGGATGCATTTAGCCAATGAAATCATTCCTTATTGACTGTTTCATTTGGCGTACAGTGACTTATTTCATCCACCGATGAATAAAAATCTAACCTGGTTATTAGTGGCGCCTTTTCAAAAGTCATTTTGCGGGAAATTTCGTAAAGAACTCGTCCAGCTTCCATCTCTATACAGTTTAACGAATCCTTTGAAATCCCTGTGACAGGTTATGTCAACTGCATAACAACGTAAGCTAAATTTTTTGTTTGAAGATGTATTAGGTGTGAACAATCATGAACTATTTGCTAGGCTTAATTTTGAGCAACATTCTTCAAGTGGCCGTAGACCGGTTGTTTTGGAATGCAGTTATCCACTATTCGCTGATGGGCATCAGGGTGAACTGACTCCCTTTTAACATGGCTCGTCAGACCTGATCAGACCACCGCATCTATGCAGGCATTACGTGAGATCTGTCGGGCCCATCGGTACGATGCCCATGTTTTACCACCCTTTAGTAGTGAACACCGTACAGCAACTCACTACAGTACAACCGTGGTACCGACGTGTTGCTTCAATGCAACAGCGAGACTGATAATTCGGGCATTTCGTTTAGTTGCGACAATCGGGTAAGTGGGTAGCATTTCAGGGCTGGACTGTCAGGTTCATATGTCGGGATTCCCGAGTGAAGTTGGCATGTCTTCAGATTCCTTGGCTTAGGGTTACCAACTGGTGCAAATCGGTACCTCTAGACAATCTCGCAATACAGTTGGTCACAATGCACTGAGTTGCTGTTGTTTGTCTGGCTGCCCTCCTTTAACCATACTCGAGCAAGGAAGTCCCAGATAATGTAGTTTACAGGATCATTACAGCACTGAGACATGACCACCACCCGCACAAGATAGTGACTTTTGATAGGATATCAAATAAACAGCAGACTCGGTTAATATCACCATTCTATACCCATTCCCACACAGCACGGCAGTACTGAATCTGTTGAGGATCTTTTCGAAACGGATCAACATGATACACAGTATCCCTTCCCCACAAGAAGTAAGTCGTTGTGCTATGAGGTTGTATTGATTACCTTATTTGAATTCCCAGCCACCGATAACCTATGCAGTAAGTTCGTGATGTGATGTGTTCGTACAAGCTTTTCTTCCTGATGGGATCTCCTTGGACTTTGAGAAATCTGTGCTTGTGAAAACAAGGCTGACGTTGCTGGAAACCTGTTGTTTGGATCTGAAAAAAACATCCCTTAGTAACGATACGATATGACCAAAGGACCTAGGGTCGAAGACTATGAAGGATAAATGGCGTAGCCTTCTACGACCTTGAAAACACAGCCGCTCCACATTAATGGAAAGTTCATTTGTAACACTATATCAGGAAGGTCCTTTAATGTTTATGAAAATACGCAATTAGAGAAGAAGACAAGGCTAGTTTATGTGTAACTCAACGCTTATTGGGACTGGCAGATAGCTTGTTACATTTTCGGTAGCCAGCTGGTTGGTGGGAATTAGTTTGAAGGTCACTTACATGCTTCATAGTGTGTCGTCGATACACCAGATGGTCGGTCAGGGATGAGCCGGTAACAAGGCTAACACGGGAAGAAATTCCCCCGCGAACCTTGAAGACGAGGATGTGATAATAGCAAACCGTGAGGGTTAATGGTTCTTTTGTGTGGAGCAAGACGCAGCGGGGCTACCAGTGAAAGGAAGAAGGCCTTCGCTGCGGACTTGTCTGTTTGAGAACACCAACTTAACAGTTACAGACTATTGAACAGGGGAGCAAAACTCTCATCTGCATCTCGTTTACAAAACTGAATATCCATCTTCTCCTTGAACGCGTCTTCCTGAACTTTTCTGGATATTCATTGACTGCTACTCAAATGCAAGCAAATGCTACGAAGCGACTCCACAAATTCCGTGACAGATCTCACTTTTCAAGAGACGCGGAGCTGGTTTACGAGAAGACGTGTTACTCACATGCCTCATCAGCAGTATCCACCGTTACACCAGTAGAACTCAGTTAGTTTGCGTGATGCACGTACTTAGTTGAGCTTGCTATTAGCGGGTTAGATGAGGTAGAACAGATGGAAAGCGTCCAGTCAGTCGAATCTGTACTGGTGATCTACTGGTATTTAATTGTATCTTGTTTTAACTGCCGAACGCTTCACGCTGCCACCTAATTTGTAGGTGTGCTGACTAGAACTCAAATGCCTTTTCCAAATAGTACGTTGCGTGGTGGGAAGATTCCATCTGTTACTTTTCTACACCTGGAGGTATTTCTGTTGTTTATTTATGCCAACTACGCCTCAGGCTGCCTTTTTTATTTTTCAAAGACAGACGAATCGTAACTAACCTTTGTTACAAATTTATAGATCGAAGTGTATTACCAGTTTTTAGAAGCACTGCACGTAAGCTGGCTGTTTTCCTTAGGACAGTATCAAATCTGTTCCTTAGCGATTGATTACTGCTCAGCCTGACGCACTTAGGTTGGTGCAAATGAATTCTGCATTGTGGCGTAAAAGTTTTCGCATCATCTCTGATTACCACGCCCAGTGTGCGCTACATTTAAAATGTTCTGTTTGGTGAAACTTTATATACTACTTATGTGCCCTGGACAAGATTGGGATGAATAAATGTGTCTGTTGCTCTGAAGTTTGCCTACTTACTACCATAGTATGTTTTCCTGATTGGAAGATTACGTAAGCAGCCATTCGGTGCATAACTGCTGCATACGCGAAGGAAACACGGAAGAGATACTGCCAGCTTGCTTAAGCCTAGACAAGCCAGGATGGGACTCGAACTAGGAAACTTACAGCTTTGCTATCCAGAGCCAATCGCAGTGATCAAACTTAAGCCATTGGTGAATAGTTTTACCATTATCATTATATAGCTTTATTTTACCGATGATTCAAATCGTGATTCACTGCACCCAGCTGAGCACTTCTCTGGTTTGGCTCATGATTTTGGCCGCTGATATCACTAGTTACCTCTGGTGACTATACTGTATCGCTTACAATCTGTTGTTTCCGTCCTCATGTAATTTGCTCTTATCCCAAGTTTATCCGGTTTTTTCTCCCTGTAGATTGTTGGAATGGGCAAGACAGCTTCAACCAAAAATACAAAGTTGTTGTTCCAGAGACATTTCAGGGACATTTTCAAACGATCCGAATCTAATCTGAATTGGATACAACAGCACCGCGATGAGATCAAGGGATGGCTGTCCAAACAAGTGACAGACAACAGCATATTGCTGTGATTCCGACGGAGTGATTCCAACCTGCTTCCTCTGAAAGTCCCAGATGACTCATCCCGTCTGCTAACTCTTTCCTTCCACCTGTATGCACCGGCAAAACAGAGTACGAAGTTGACCTATCCTTTAACTCACCCACACAGCTCTCCTGTTTCTCCACTTTTTGCCTCATTGGACTGCAAATGATGAAACTCCGCACGCTTACTGCGGTGTACGAAATGTGTTGTAACGGATATTCTGTCCAGACTTCCATTCTTTAGTTATTTTTTCACTCACGTTGAGAATTAGATGTTACTGACAATCGAATGTGGTCCGCCTGTGCTCTAAGCGAACACGTACACGTTTGCAGTGTATCGATTTTTACCGGAAGCCAGTCGAATTTTCGGGAGGTGTAGAGAGAGAGAGAGAAAGACGGAGGGAGAACCAAGAATGTCAAGAGTTATTGGTCATTTGATGAAGCAGTTGCACAAGAGCTGAGTAATCGATTTCCTCTCAGTAATGCGGTCGGAGCTACACCAACCTCGATGCGTCTCTCGCACAAGGACATTCTTCAGTTCTTCTATTCAATGATGCATATTCTACGTAAATTTATGGTAACCTCATATGAATGCTCCACGCACACCCATCTAGACGGTTGATTCCTCTTTGCACGTTGTGTTTAATATCTCCAAGTATTGAGCATGATTTGCCCTACAACCATTGTACCCTCAATCGTTCCTTACACTTCAGTGTTGTACTAAAACTCACTATTGTAGTGGATCATGAATTTCCGCATCTCTCCCTCTCTCTATATATATACGTATGTATTTTGGATACTACTTTATTGCTTTGAGTAGCGTTCATATTGGTGGATCCTAATTAATACAATCAGTCCAAGTTGGGTTCAAGTAGAACATAAAGTGGTTGACGGAAATTCGGGGACTGCGCCTACCCCCTGAGCCCCAAGAAGGGCGAAACCGGTCGTCGGCTGTTTCAGCAACCTTGTGAGTAGTTTGCTTTATGAAAGGAGTAGAGTAGTTGGTTGTAGACTGGGGATCCAGTACCTCGTGGAAACAAACTCAATCTCGCAATGCAGCGAACTTTGACCTCTCGCTCCGCATTTCGCGTTGCATTTATTTTATACGTGTTGCAACTCACCACTGTCAACCATAGTAAAGACTGTTATTAGTGCATATATAACCTCTGAATTATATTATGGCTATCATCAACTGTGCACTAATAAACACACTATTCTGTGGCTGTAGCAGAGTCTCAGCGTGTTCGCATTAGGTTGGGCGGCAGCAGAATATCTCCATTTATGCTGTGGAAATCATAAAATTGATTTCTACAGCTTAGGTAGTGTAGATGGTTGTTGGTTTGTTCGCTGAGTTGGACAATTTGATTACAAACGTTTCATCGAAGTGAGATCATCATTGCGTTGTTGGGGAGCGTAGAGGTGCGTAGCGATGGGTTGGTGGTTGTGCACCTCGATTGGTGAGGAAACGTTTGAAATCAGATTGTCTAGCTCAGCGAACAAACCAACGATCAAGATGCTAAGTGTTATCGCAAAAAGGTGGAAGCATGAACAGTTTTGGGTTAAGTAAAATATGGACGTTTACCGCTATCAATAACGAGGAAAAAACCCAACTTACTTTACAGTGACTGGCTCCTATGTCAACGCATGTGTCGACTTCACGGATGTGCGTTCAGCTGTAGCACCCTTTCGGTGCCTAACTCCCATGCCACCCGAAGGTTGCACGACGGCTGGGATACTGCCAGGTTGCCTAAGCCTAGACACGGGAGGTCGAGAGGCAGAGGTCGGGTTCGAACCATAGACCTTCCGGTCAGTAAATTCGCGCTCTAACCACTTGGGTCATCTCGCCCCCACCGTACTAAATCTGCTCACAGGCGACTGTCGGGAGCGAGGTTCGCACGCAGTGGGACCCAATGCCGATTCCATAAGTGATCCGAATCCTCAGCTACCTTCCAAGAAAACAAGGACACCTTGGGCATGAAGGAGAATCCAGGGCAGATCTTCATGAACCGGTGTGAAGGACCATCCTGTCTTCAGTAAGCCAGGTGTATCAGATTACAGCCAGAAGATCAAGCTGCATAGTTTTTTCTTATGGACCCTGGTGTTAATTCAAATTTGCCTCACTTCTTCAGTTGTGTGCACATTGTGTGTGTGTGTGTGGCACAATTGTCTCTCATGTTCCTAATCGGGTCACTGCTGTTCCATAGGAAAGGTTTCTCGGTCTTATGTGATCTCGATAAGTGAGACAATGTCGGCAACATATTTGTGGTTCAGAATACCAGTAGTTAGGTTTGGGTGAATGCAGCAGCATTCTGCCAAGACGATGGGACCACCCAGTCAATCACGAATTTAAATAACACGGGAGATAAATTGCATCCATGTCTCACACCAAGGTCGATATCAGACAGGAAGGTTTCTTTTTCCTGAAAATCGATCTTGCAATTTCACTGATAATTATTACGGATCGATAGATGTGACGCTTTTGTTGACGAAGATGAACAAGTGTTTCAATGATAGAACCTGGGTAGTAGTAGCAGAAAAATGAGTAGGCACCAAATGTAACATTGATCCGCCTGAAGCTCATTCCGACTGCACTGAGCGATCGATTTAGTCACGTTACTCAAAAATGCACGTTTACTAGTTCCTTTTATACATATTAACTTCCAGTGCAAGGATTAAAAGCGCGTGCGCTTCACCGAGCGCTATTCCGAGAATGGCACAGCTGGTCCAACGGAGTACGTGAACACTATTCACTTTCTTCGGCTGATGTCTGTAAGAGCTCCTACTCCTAACCACTTATTCCACAAACAAAGAACTTGCCTTCCAGGAAACAGGAGTAACCACCGAACACTTGCTAACCTACCAGTGAGAAGAAGAAAGCCCTCCCTTGAGGAGTTGATTATTCACTAACACGAGCTATGCGGTTACATGCTATTTCACGCGAAAGTAAAAATCTCATTTGCACTAGGTTTTTTTTAGAAACGCGAACTTTCTCAAGCATCCTCTCAAATTTTCCCGGAAATCTTGTAACTACTTAAAATAATAAACAAGCATTGCAAAGCAGTTCCATAATTTCCATACTAACCTTTCATCAGATGCAGTTGACTACCCGCTACTCACATGTTTCATCAGTAGTATACACAGCTACACCAGCTTTTCTGTTTCCCAGGACTTGGTTTGACTGTGATATCATCCAGTTTAGTCTGTGAGGCATTCAGTGACCTACATACACTTTCCCCCTTCCCGCCAACTTCCAATATATACTCTTCAGTTTATCGAATCATACTTCAATAAATTACACGAACAAATCCTAATCCAATATCCAAAATGGCTCTTCTCATATACGTTCTTACACAGTTTACTTCTTGTGGGTATGTTGTAGGTTGCCTCAGACAAACATCAAGTTCGTCAGAATGAACGTTTGCATGGTTTGTTGAGAGCGTTCCTCTTCTTCCCTCCGGTTTTATATGTCTACACCGTACGTCTGAATCAACTTGCCTAACAGTAGAGGAATCTTCACTCAGTTAGGTTGCAAACTGCCGGGAGGTCGTTTTACCTTTTATACAAATAAGCTGTCTGTAAGTGTTATTCAATGACCCCTCCGTTAGTTGATTACCTCTTGATTTGTGCAAAATAGTTCAAAGGGTTTGTGTACACAAAGATCGCATTTTTGCCAGATTTTACCGACTGAAAATTGATGTTCCATTTGTGAAGAAATTATTCAGAATTGAATCATCGTAAATACTCTTCATCTCCTTCTAGTCTTAGGGATTCAGTAAGCCACCACAATCGGAAATCCCGCACACAACCAAGCAAAATTATACAAAAAAAACCTTAAATGTTCACGTTCGTGGTGTCAACAATTGCGCGGGTCTGTTATCGACCAGCACAACGCCGTGTCAACGTCCAGGACACCTCATAGCAGCGGGCACTCGTGTGGAGTGCGTTTTCCGCTTCCGCGACGATTCCCACGATTCTGATTGGAGGTTTGAGAGCACGCAGGTTAAGACCGGACGGGCCAGCAGGCTGAGCAAACGGGGCAGAAAAGAGGGTGGATGATTGGGTGCCGTAACGCACACACGCAAGCTAGCATACCAATGACAGAAGGGAAGGTCTTTGTGTCTGGGTAAATAGTAGACAGGTGGTTGCGAAGCTAACCAGGTAGAGACCAGCAGGCGCATAGGCGTAGTTGGCAAATGGATGGGGTATCATGCTCTCAAGTTGGTTTCAACGACCACACTTTTTATCGCAAAATTTTACTGTACATCGAGACGCTTATCTACTTTTGTGTGCTCCGCGATTTAGTGGTTAGAGCGCGAATTTACTCACCGGAAGTTCCGTGGTTCGAATCTGACCCCTGCCTCTCGACTTCCCCTGTCTAGGCTCCGGCAACCTTGCAGTACCCCAGCCCTTGTAAATCCTTCGGGTGGCATGACAGCTAGGCACCGGAAGGGTGTTACAGCCGTTTGCTCCGTGCTCCGTTTGCTCTTTGTAATAAGCCTGCCGCAACATCCTCCCCAAGTGTGACCATCTCATTGTCAGAGTGATGGAGCACTCAATTTTTGTGTGTGACTTCTTCCGGTCTTTCTTTACTTGTAAAATGTAAACTGCAGAACTAAATCCCTCACATTTTTCCTCAGTGGGGTTCATTGACAGCCTTGGGTTTTACACATGCTGATACAATGACAAGTGAATAGTAGTGGAAAGATATTTTGCGCCGGTTAGCACATTTGCAAACACCCTTCTCGATCGCAGTTCCCGTCACGATGGTAATGGCCGTATAAATCGATACCGAAAACCCCGAAATGAAGCTTGCCGAGGATCCCAAACATCGATAAAAGTGGTCGCTTCGAGCGCGGTAAACGCAAACCTGGACTAGAGGTCAAGAAATGTCAAGATTACCCCGAAATACTACTTAAGATGCTATGGCAACAAATATTTTGCTGAGTCTTGTGGAGCCCCCACGGAAACAGAAACGCGTGAATGTTTTTCAACAAATTAGGGATGGTCGGAATGGATTGCAAACACAACATGTGACTAGTGTCCGCGTAAATGTTGTTCTGCTACACAAAGCAATGCATTCTACAACGTAGCTTCAGACACACAGAGAAATGACACTTGAATATCTAGTCTAGCCGACCCATCTGTTTTTCTGAATGATTTGGCCGGGAATGGTTTTTTGCGATCCATATTCTCGTACAACCAGCGGATTCATGTTTTTTCCCAAATTATTCGAAGGGACACACCCCGCCAGGATAGGTTTACGAAAAAGTCTTGCTCAGCAGGACGCATTTGTTGTACTTTGGGGGTGGCAACGATGCAACGATTGGTTGACTGGATTTTGAATGCTAAGATATATAAACCGCCTGAGTGTGAGGATGACTATTGTCAGGACGCACCAAGACATGAAAAAAGCGCATGTGCAGAGAATGACGCATTCCCAAGGTCAACAGCGGTACCACGCGTTTCGGATAGCAGGTGCGTTGGCGGAGCTCACCAAGTACGACTCACCAACACACGACCAGTGGAGTGGAATTGAGTTTGTTCACGACCGGAACACCGCCATTGGCTGTACAGAACGAACAGGGGAACGACCATAATTGACCACTTAGTCATCGTATATACTTACGCAGAGGCTCTGCATGTTTGTCCGGACAATACAGCCGTGTCCCGATTTCTCTGTCTTCTCCTTATCGCGTAGTCTGGCAGGCCCACCCACGATACAACAAATATCAGTGATACAAATATGATCAAGAGCCAGTGATCAACAGATAAGACAGATGAATACTATTCATAAGAATCTGTTAGAAATCGTCACCTTCTGCTGGAAATCATTAAAATGAAACACGCACATATAGCGTTTACGGAGAATTTTCGTTTGGTAAGACAATACCATCAGGAAGCCTTAGGAGATTTCCCCAACCGCGTGTGGAAGAAACAATATGGCAGACCGGATCTGGTCCAGATAAGCCCCGCCACCCAAAAGAGATGAGGAAAAAGAGGATATGAGATTTGTACCTTTAGTTTTTATTGAAGAGGGTGAAATTGGGGCATGTCATTAATAATTTACATGAAAAGGTCCGTTCTTCGGTACCTTTGCCTCCAAACGAACTCACACAAGTAGGTGTCCACTAAAGGTCGGTGTGTGCTGCATTAGCGTTTATTCTGCATCTTGTAGACGTGCCAAAAAGATTCGATGGTTTGTGTGTGAGCTCCAGTCGTTGGATCCACAAAGTTTTCGGTATGATTAACCGTTTCATGAATATATTTCATGTCAGTCATCGTTTCAATTCCTTGGTATGATGTCCACATATCGGAGATGATGATTGAGCCGGGAGCGATGCAGGTCTGGATTGTGTCCATCACAGTGGCCGCAGTTCGATCTGGCACTGCATACATGAACACCTCTTAGTCTCCCGGCATATCCCTCCGAAAACTTACTGCTGGGGAAGGACTTGCCCTGCGTGGTTTTACGGCGAGATATTAGCGTTGCATCGATCTCGACGTGTAGACCTGGGCCGCCGATAACTGTTGGAGCCTGCAAAAGCCGCCAAATATTTTGGACCAGCAATAAGTGAATAGAATTACTGTTCTCAACTCCATCCTAGACCGCTCCAGCCAAGTTCCCTTTTCGAAGACCGATTTCTTGCCCACACTGTCGGGCATTACATCTCCACCTGTCAGAAACAGTCGAAAGTGTCATTTGGTGGCCGTCGTTGCATAAACGTTGCTGATGGATTACTCCGTGGCTTTGCAAAAAAACATATTGCCGTCTCCTTGTCATGAACGAGAGCTGAAAGCGTCAGACAGTCCATTTAAGGTTTTACGTCCGAACGGAGAAAAGTTTTGGACAAAATGAGCCTAGATGCGGATAGGGAAGTGTTTTCATCAAAAATAGGTCAAGGTTGTGTGCGTATATTAAATTGGAGCTGGGAAGAAGTGGCGGGGCTTAACTTTTCGAACATGCACCTTTTGCATTAGTGGCTGGGCCTATCTGGAATAGATCCGGCAGACCATCCCATCACACTCCGACCATAGCGAAATATTCAGTGAGTGGACAATCGTTTGGGAGGCCTGAATGTTTCCTGGCTCTGTATTGCCTACCGTTTTTCGTTCCATCTTTTCGGGCCAACAGAAGGAACAGTCAATCGACATCATGGACCTGGGTTTGTCGAAAGATGCACTCGTAATATCGACTGGAATGATCGTCTTGGCGCCAGCCACGAGGGAGATGAAAATGCTGTTGATAAATTAGCTGAAACGCTCCTCATTCTCAGGCTAAATCCATTACCAAGGAAGTCATATGAAAAATACCGAAAATCTTGGAGAATTTAACCGTACGCTCTAGAGTTTGCAACAAATTGTGGCCAATAAGAAATTCTGTAGACCAAAAAATAAAACGCACTGGGACCGACTTTGCCGACTACAGTTTTGTCGTAAAAGTTCTAATGCCGTGTTTCGGGATATTGATGCATCAACAGAAAGTTTGAATAGGTCACTAATGGATAAATGCTGTTCCGTAAGAACCCCACCATCAACTAAGAAGCCCTGATGAGTTGTCCCACTGGGTAGGTCTACCACGCAACTATACTTCCCTCGATTGTTATGGAAACACTTACACCGAGATTATTCAGTTCAGCCTGAAAGCTGGCGACCATTATCCATCCAGAGTTACCAACATTCGCCTCACTACGAAAACGAATGACCCTTGACATCTTCTTATGACTCTCCGATCAAGTTTCACACATCGTCCACTCAGATATGTCCGCTCACAAACCATTACAAAGCACAAGAACGTGCAGTCACGAAAATTCGATTTTCTCATTGGGAGTGCCTACTAACCTCTGAAATGACGTTTCGAGCCGAATTTCTAGATCGCACAGTGTAGTCTATTCTTTACATGAAAGCTCTCCCTCTGGAGAAAGTTCTGGACCTTTTGGATCTCATTTATTAGTTTCAATTCATCTCCTCTGTATTCTGGCGGATGTTTACCTGTGCCTCTGTATCATGTGTTGGGCCACTTTGCTTGCAAACGCAATGGCAATGAGGAATAAGGAAATTCTCCTGTCTCAAGGGATTTCTTTGCTGGGTTTGAAGACCGGAAACTTGAAAGAGGTACACAATCGTATATAGATGCAGATATATCAGAAGTAAAGAAGAAGAGATGCTGTCGGTACTAGGAACTCCCGTAAGTATTCTGCACAATTAGGGTTCGAGATGGGAGACTATCTCTGTCAACATGGCCCCTGAGAGCCGCGCGTGAGTAGAGACAGTATGAGGATATCTGTGAACCTAGTTACAGTAATGTAAATATTTTGGACTGCATACTCTTCTGGACAGACTGTATCACCAGATGTGTGCTGAATTCATCCTTGTAACGCTCGAGGTTAAATCCATCTACCTACCTGTTGCGATCAGAATTCTTCACTTTGTCAGAATGCTCCTACCATAAAGACAATTTAATAATCGTTTTACCATAGTTTCTCTATTTACAATAAGTTAATTCGTGTTTAGGTCATTAGATAACTAGACATCTGCAAGACAGTTTAGTAGGTTATCGATTTCTAAGATTTTAAATGGATGGTCAGCCGATCGATAGTGACTTGATCCCGTCGGGGCTGTTCAAAGTAACCCAAGCACCTACATAATGAAAGTCTAGTACAGATATAGGTTCGTCCCGAGTCTGTGCAGTTCTGCCTAGCTTCCTTGTTTGTGGATTGCTATCATTGTCTGCTGTCGCGTCGTACAAGAACGGAACTTGGGCATGCTATACTATACCGGCCGACACCTGGAACGCCTTGATTGTGATAGAGTGTATATGGAGGATGACACAATATGAGGTATAATACTCGTAGCCATCACTGTCCAAAATAAGAGGCAAACCTATTCATGTAGCAAACATTCGCCATGTTTAATACAAAGTGCGTTAGTACATGTTTATAGTAGCATCAACACTAGAAGTCTCTTGATTCAACTTGGCTAAGAGTGACTTCATTTCATGGCGCATTTACCGAGATGAGGGAGAAGCCTGTCAGAACTTGCTTATCTCTTATCCGGTGTCAAACACCACTTTGGAAGGTGGCCAGTAGTGTTAAAGCTATGTTCTAAGATGGTGTTAACGGAGGACTCAACTGGGTCTCAGCTGAACCCCTTGTCTTTGACGTTCTCGGACCGAACACGTCCAAAAAACGTCACTTTATGTTCAAGTTACAACACTGGTCAAGAGACCGAATTAAATTTTTGATGTAAACTCCTCGACAGCCCACTGCTGGGACTGATCGAAAATCACGGAAGATGCCTACCTGGTGAGCATGAGGAACGCCACAGTCGAAAAACTACCGAAAAACGAATCGAAGCATTTTTTGTGTAAGAAGGACTAATGTGAAACTTTGTACCCATCTTAAGAGATTTTTGAGCAAATTTTTGTTAATTGGAAGGTTTACGATGATGCAGTGCACGCATGTTGAGGCGTTTAGCTCTGTTGTTTGACTGAATTAACACGTTTACGAGTACGACAGCTTTCATCCGCTGGCAAAGGCAATGCCCTCCAAGAATTGCGCTCTGGTGAGTGACACTGAGGCATTTTTGCCGAATGGTAACCGGTAGATCTGGATGTATGACCTGTCTGTACAAAGTGTCAAAGTGCTTCGTGTTCACATGCAAACGCTGATCAAGGCTCTCTCGAACTGTTAGGAGATGTAGGTGCTTTAACCCATGGTCCGAAAAGTCTCACCGACGAGGATGCCTGTGGTGAGATTACGCTGTTCAAATTGGCAGTTACGAAAATCTGATTGAGTGACAATCCCTTGCCTCTAATTGGATGTTCAAGCAAGATTCTGATGTCTGACGGGAAATTCCGGCTAAGGACGCCCCCTATTATATCCTGACATAAGTCGAGTATCTTTCGCCTCAGCTGATCATCGCATTTTGTCAAGATTAAAATGGACACCATAGTAAAAAAAGAGTGAGCACATTCGATTCTTAAACGTCCAACTGCGTGCGACACAACATTTCGTTTGTGTCCTCCTAACACAAACTGTGCAGCCCTTCCTAAAGCATGGCGTTTTACCAAACGTACGGTCGGTCTTCTCTCACTTGCTACTGTAGAAGTCAATTCAAGGGGATTCAACTCCGGTGGCTTCAATGGCCATTTATATATCGATTTGTCGCACTCTTCAGTTCCGATTCGCCTTCCATACTGTCATCCGCATGTGCTTAGTTGCAGGCTGTCAAAGATATGACCTCTAGTCGATGTCAATCATCATCGTCAGCTGTAAGAACCGCGTACTTGTCGTACAGAGGTTGTAGCTGCCACAGTTTCGTTCACCGGTGATTTGGGGAGGTGAGGTAGGTAGCTGCGCATTGGAGGCTGGACACCACTGTCAATTCGGGCAGTGCTCCGAAGACATCGATAATCAAACACTGAAAGTCTTTTGACGTTCTCGGCGCGCAGCGGCCAGGTTTCTGATCCGTACAGTAATACGGAGTGCACCACAGCATTGTAAACTCGACCCTTGACGGATAAGCTGGTGTCACGCCTACGCCACAGGTGACGCAGGTTCGCAAAAGCTGCTCGGGCCTTCCCAATTCGGATGGAAATATCATCTTTCGCGAGACCATCGAGACCGATACAGCTGCCAAAACAAATTTGTCTACTACCTCCATCGGTTCACCCGCAAGCATGAGGCTAGGGTTCGAGCCCACCCAATCTTGCAGTAGCACTTTACACTTTGCAGGTGTGAAGCGCATGCCGAACCGTGAGGCGGAATTAGTTAGATTATTTAATATTCTTTGCATTATCACGGCGTCAGATCCAAGAAGAGCTATGTCGTCTGCATACTCGATATCTGTGAGCGGACGCCCCGGGAGCACTCCGACCCACAGGCAGTAGAGGCTGATAGTGAATTTTCCAAGCTCTCACCTGAGTTCACCACATCAAGTGGCGTCAGACAGGGCTGTCCTCTTTCACCTTTCCTCTTCAACTTCGTTATTGATACGGTCATGGAAGGCGATGTCAGTGGTGTTCATGTTGTCAGTTTCTATCCAGGTGACCCGAATGGAGATGTGGGAACATCGGAATGATTGTAGTAAGCTAGCACCCCCATCCAATCTCATTCGCTTTTATGTTCGCAATCAGGTTTTTAAATAAATGGCGTTTGTATGACAGCGACGCATCAGTGTTGAACACCGATTTTGTGCTGATGATGATGATAACGAGTCCCGACTTTGTGGTCCAGTTAAGATATCAAATTTCCAGTCGGCTGAATCTTACACCGTAAAGCCCAGATTGAAGATTTTTTAGTGTGGTTCAGAACTACTGTCATCTCGTTACATCTGCGGTTGTCGAATAATTTAAGATCAGGTGCTTTTTTGCGCTGAACAAGCCTGTGTTTTCTCTATGGCGCTAGATCATCTTGGCAGAAAATGATACATTTTGAAAAATGGATCTGCCGAGTTTTGCGTATATAGTTGCCAGTGTGCGGATGTGATTTTAAGTGAGTTCCGTCGACCGATCGATTCACGGTTTAGGAAACACAGTCAAGTTGTAGCTCGCGATCAGAGAAAAAAACAGTGATCCATGAGTGTGTTTAAATTACACCGGACCTTGTTAACAGCGTTCAAGCGGATCGAGAGTTTAAGGGAAGGTGGCCTATATAAAATCGCTGGTGTGCTCGTCTGCCACGGATGAAATGGTACTTCAGTGGACGTTATTCGTTTTCCTAGGAGTTGCAGCTGGTGAGTTTGGCATGTAAGCATTTCTCCCCAAAAACGGACCTTTACTGACACCACATGAGTAGCTAAGGGTCACGAACTAGCCGGAGGGTATTCAGAGAAAGTAGACGTGTTGTTGAGTATTTGATATGAAGAAACGTTAGTTCTCATCATCCATTGGGAAGATTCGGTATCCAGTAAACAGCTTTATCGGAGAAAAAGGGGCATAAACTGACAACAACGTAATACAGACCACTTCAGTGTTTATGTATTCATTTGAATGTCTCCAATTTGATTATGGTGGTTCCTGGTTACCTAAACCTGACCAGTTTGTTGCTGGCTTTTTGTGACAAAATCGACTCGAGGCAGAGTGCTTGTGTCTCTGCATACACAGTATATAAGAAGGTGCGATGGTCCAAGGGACCAAGGGAGGGGTTTGACCAAAAGTTGTAGGCAAACTTTGATAAGACTATAGATGTGTACAACTAGCTTGGAACAAATTCCACTAGAAGAAAAAAGGCGAATGTTTGTGCGAAAGTCTACCTCCAGGACTAAGTAGGTGGTAGTTTTCAATAGAAATTTCGTCCGGTCAGTGAAGCCAACCAATGCTGACAGTCTGAGAAGCATTGTGCGGCTGTTTCCTCCTTACTGGAAGTCATCACCAGTGCGAGAGTCAGACAGTTTGGAGCCCGCGACCAGTGGTTGAACATTTGACCGTTTGACAAATAGCGGATTGTCAGAAATATCATTAGCTCATAGGATAGAGGACCAATCAATCTCCAACCACGGGTTCCACATTACCTGATGATTGGCACCTCAAGTGTCAGACGCAGGTTTCACCCGTTTTGTGAAATTATTCTTCCTCTGTCACCTGTAGACTGCTGCTATTTTTGGAATTGGTTACATGTACAAGTGTCTCTTTTCATGAAGAAAACTACTCACAAGGTTGCTGAAAACTCTTCGACGGCCTACGACCGGTTTCGTCCTTGTTGGGACTCATCAGATAGGCGCAGTCCCCGAGTTTCCGTCAACCTTATGTTCTAATTGAACCCAAATTGGACTGATTTCGATAAATACACTCATTTGCGAATCAATTTGGTTTTCACGAGAGACTCAACTGAATCTCTCGTTTATGATATTCTTCAACTGAATGTGCTGCACAAAGGCCACCTCACCTTTCAGTTGGTACGATATTCGAGATATCGCACTGTAGTTTCATGAAGGAAACTATGAATGTTGCTCCTCGCGACTGAGTCAACAACTGCCGGAAGAAATTGCCTGGCTTTTGAAGCCAAATTCCTCCACAGTTCACCTTTTTAGGATTCTCACCAGTCAGCCAGCCACCGATGGATAGTACAACAGTGTCACTGACACACAGAATGTACCCTTCCTGATCGTCACGAAGAAAGTCTTGTTCTCTTGGACAAGAAACAAGGGGTAACAAAACAATTGTGGGTATATCAGATTTAGTCCCTCCCGCACCCTACATTGCAGCGACCGTTTCAGTAGTTATTTTCAGCTAAACCCATCTTTTGATATGCAGTATATTAGTTGAATTGGAAGGGATGTATGACCACTTTGAAAAGATCTGATCAAAATCAGGCAGTTGGTCTCCGGCTTTCGGATACCGCGGTCTGATTCTGTAGGAGAAAAATGATATTGTTTTGGAAGGGAATAATCTCAGGGCGTATAACCATGGGTTTCTTTAAGCTCCCCCCAAGGGAAACTGTTGTACTACAGTCCTCACCTAAATGCTCCATTGGTTAACGCCACAGACGTCGGATGCAGACCAGTCGGTACAGTTGTATATTTACTAGATAGATAGATAGATAGATAGATAGATAGATAGATAGATAGATAGATAGATAGATAGATAGATAGATAGATAGATAGATAGATAGATAGATAGATAGATAGATAGATAGATAGATAGATAGATAGATAGATAGATAGATAGATAGATAGATAGATAGATAGATAGATAGATAGATAGATAGATAGATAGATAGATAGATAGATAGATAGATAGATAGATAGATAGATAGATAGATAGATAGATAGATAGATAGATAGATAGATAGATAGATAGATAGATAGATAGATAGATAGATAGATAGATAGATAGATAGATAGATAGATAGATAGATAGATAGATAGATAGATAGATAGATAGATAGATAGATAGATAGATAGATAGATAGATAGATAGATAGATAGATAGATAGATAGATAGATAGATAGATAGATAGATAGATAGATAGATAGATAGATAGATAGATAGATAGATAGATAGATAGATAGATAGATAGATAGATAGATAGATAGATAGATAGATAGATAGATAGATAGATAGATAGATAGATAGATAGATAGATAGATAGATAGATAGATAGATAGATAGATAGATAGATAGATAGATAGATAGATAGATAGATAGATAGATAGATAGATAGATAGATAGATAGATAGATAGATAGATAGATAGATAGATAGATAGATAGATAGATAGATAGATAGATAGATAGATATATGGGCAGGCAGACAAATTTTTGGTTAGAAAGAGGGTGCAAAAAAGCACCACAAGCGGATCGCACAGAAGCGAAAATAGGCAAGAGATCAACCCATATTTACGAGTATTATAATGTATGGATTCTCTGGGTGAACTTTTCGCACTGGTCCTTTGCATTCCCTCCGTAAAACCCAATAGCAAATTGCGTGTATAATGCAAGTTTCTTTGGGAATTTGCGACTCCTCAATAGTCTGTTATCTGGATAAAATCCAATCGCAAATTTCGCTACGTAGTAGTTTTTCAAAAGTTTCTGGGAATACATGTAAATCCCGCAGGGATTTCATTGTACATGGAACTATCAGTCTGTAAAGATCTCAGCACTGTAAACCACAAAAATGAAAAAAAACGTTACACATCGTCCATCTACGACACAGTAAGTTTCTGATTGCGATCAACACGACCTCTAATTCAGAGCCTTTACATTCCCATGATCAAAAATTACTTCATAGTGAAGTCATACACACAGTTTATACAAAATGTATACATTGTGCATTATCAACTCACTTGGTCATCCAAGCCAAACTCATATCCAAAGTCCATTACCATGCACACCATGCACCTTAACTAATCAGGCATGGAGTGCTTTTTACACAGCTGCAGTTTTCAGCTCTATCTGTCCTCTAACTGTAAATGTCACGTGGCATTCCATATTGGCTCCCCAACCCGTCGTCATCCACGAGGCAGAGCTTGTCCCAAAATTTTCATCTGAGACAGCTGTTGAATCTACCGATTGGTAGCAAACTTCTCCGAAAACGATTAGTTTCGATATCTTTCACTAAGTAAACACCCTCAGTAGAGGGTTACGAATTAGCTTACTGACCACAATCCAGCTAGTCGCTTAGACACCAACCCCAATCAATACTATGCCGTCACAGGTATTTTATATCAAATGGGCGAAATAACCACTGGAAAAGGAAACTTATTTTTGTAAAAAAAACTTCTGGGTTATTAATGTTGCTAATCAGTCTAAGAAAAGCACCACTTGAGGCGGCCTGGTGCAGCACATTCAGTTGCCTGGAAACACCACAAACGAGAGATTCAGCCGGGTTCCAGGTGAGTCTCTCGCAAAACCAAATTTGTTTGCAAATGAGTGTATTTCGCTAGAAACACAACTTCTTCAATCCCCACCTCTTTTCCCTGTGCTCAAGGTTCATCGATCCGCGTGGATAAACGGATCATCAATGGCTACGATGCCAAGAAAGGAGACCACCCATGGGCTGTTTCAATCAAAGGTATACATCCAAGCACTCTGAGTATCACCTACTGTGGTGCAACCATTATTGCGGACCAATGGCTTCTGACCGCTGCACATTGTTTTTGGACAGACGTCCGGCGAAGGTCGTAAGTTATTAAAACACTTGCGGATAATTTGGGTCTGAGGATGGAGCTATTATTCGTTGTGGCCTAGTCATGATCAAGCAAAACTGACCTTGTAGAAGACTTGCATGACTTTTCAGGTTTCGAAGAAACGTTCGGGCACAGATTCATCCACTCAAATTCCATCATTTCGGTCCACTTGTAAGCGGACCGAGACACACTTAGCCTAATAATCTACTTTTGGTTTACAGAATGCTGGAAGCACTTGGTTCCAGTTGTGTTTTGGACAATACTACTGATAATCGACAACAAGTCAAGAGTAGTTGGTCCGTTTGAATGGGAGTGAGGATAATCAGTCTGAATCTTGAGGTCATGTTCGTCTGAAGACTTGGCTGGCTCAGCCACGATGCCCGACATTCATGCAGAACTCACGGTGCCCGTACGTCGACTGTACAACTTCATGGCATAATTCACTAGTGAACCTAGGTTTTCTTCCATTACCCCCATTTAGTATCACCACAGAACAGTGGAACAACTGACGTTAGTGCATCCATGCTCTGAGAAGCGCAACAAGATAACCGATAGGTCACCACCAGCCCTACATCCATGCCCATCACACCTCACTCCCAAGGGAGGGCGGACCTGCTGGCGTCTGCACTGTGGGCGCTCGGACCGAGTGAGGTTAGCCTACCCATGCCTGAAAACAACGGAGGGCAAAAAATGAAATCCATGCGGCTTGTTTACGCCATGAAGGTTGGATTGGATTGAGGTTCCGACAGTCCAGTCAACAACGAGGGAGGTTGAGAAAAGAAACCAACCAGGCTGTTGTGAAAAGGGGCAATTCATCGCTTAGCTCACAAACCCATGAATACAGCTGAGCTAAGGTGCGTTACAGTTAGGTCGTCTGCCATGGGAAAGAGGATAAGAAACTTGCGCCTACTGAGACTTGCATAGGTTCGTAATAGCAAAAATTTGAGTGAGACTGATACGTGAGATCCGATGAGAAACTCAATGTAGCATGAATTGGGCAAGTCCCAGGAATGATGATGATTTGATGGTTACTAAAAATAGACGGCCTAACAATCTGAACAAATTCTTTGATACACATATCGGGAAAATTTCAGAAAATCGAGGTGAGTGCCACCGGACTTGAGTTAAATTCAGCTCAGTTTGTCACCTACAGGCCGTCCCTGTATCGCTTTGGACTGCCAATGCTCTTAGATGGAGGATCATTGCGTTTCCCTCTGTTCATTTATTCGACATGCTCAGGCGTATCGATAAGAATAAGTTCTATGCCAGGTGCTTCGGAAGCTTTAGTTTAGTTCCAAAGCTTTACCAGTCTAACTAAGTGTTAGACGAGCAACGCTGTTTTCGTTTCTTCAACGTGCAGTGAGTAAGCAACCGCAGCGGATTCAGGCGGAATTTATAGAAGCATGTATAAACTTGGCACAATTTTCTCTTCCTGGTACACCTGTTCCTAATAATGGAAACACTTTGGAGACTATTCGAGTTCTCCAAGCATTCAAGGACGTTTGAATTCGGGCGAAAATGCCACATGAGGATTGGATGGTCGAGAAGCTGGGCGATATGCTAGGGGATTTTGAGGATACGGAGTAGTTATCGCCGAAGAACACTTTACGGTACTGTGTAATCTTTGTTCTCCATCTTGGTCACCACGCTGACGTTCAGGTGATTTGTGCGGCCTACTTGATAAACAATCCTGACACAGCACACATGACGTAGGCGGCAAAATTCCAATTTTTGTTTGTTTCATACGTATGGGAGAGGCCGGCAGTTCTACATGGATCTGGTCGGTAGCGAAACCATACATGGTATGCAGTACTGCTACCGAAGATCTGTTTTGATCTAACGAACAGTGATTGGACAAATCAGCGTGGAGACTAAATGCGGTTTAATGGTTTGAGAGTGTGTCCACCTCATTTCAGCTGATGGAACATGTGTCTAGCAGGCAATGGAGCATTTTCGAAGTCTTAAACTGATGCCCATTTTCGTCATGCTGAAGGATAACTGGCCTCACCAGTCTGAACGAAAGAGGATATGCACATTTTTCTCTGGTTCAAAGGCCCAACGCCGACGTAGTGAGTGGAGATGTCCCTCTCTCACAAGTTAATCGAAACTTCAATTTAATCGGCTTAGTGTTCCCACAGCTAGCTGGCCGGGTCGTTGGATTAATGCTCTAGTGAAAGGAAGAAGGCCTTCGCTGCGGAGCTGTTTATTTGAGAACACCAACTTAACAGTTACAGACTATTGAACAGGGGAGCAAAACTCTCATATGCATCTCGTTTACAAAACTGAATATCCACCTTCTTCTTGAACGCGTCTTCCTGAACTTTTCTGGATATTCATTGACTGTTACTCAAATGCGAGCAAATGCTACAAAGAGACTCCACCAATTCCGCAAAAGATCTCACTTTTCAAGAGACGCGAAGCGGATTTCCCAGAAGACATACTACTCTCATGTCTCATCAATAGTATCCACCGCTAACTAGTATCAGAGTTAAATTCAGTGCATTCACAGCATCCGTTTACGAACTGAAAATGTCTCAAACGGATCTTGAATTTCGTGAGAAGTATGGGGGGCCGTAACTTGTATCACTTTGCGACTGAATTCGTCCGGGCGTACATCTTGAAATGATCTCAGACACTCATCTCGATTGATCACGAAAATAAATTGCTCAAGAATACATCCAATAAACTGCAGTATTTTGGGCCCAAGGTCTCAGCAAATGAAGGAAATTTAAGTCGGAGAACGTTGATTTTGCAAGTTAGCAGTCGATGAAGACTATAGCATTGCAGTGCCGGGATTTTAACTGGATCCCCAAGGTGTGGGTGCAAACAACGAATCAAGATGATCCGTATGAAGTCATTAAGATTTGCTCGAGTAAACTCGACAGAACTGACTGTCGACCACGGTTTACGCTTCCATTATACGGGAAAATCAAACCCGACTGTCATTCCATCTGACTGAATGTATATTTGTCCGATCCATCTCTTTGATCTCTGGAGTTTGCAAAGTTATCGAAAGCCTGTAATCGTTTGATTACAGTAGCATAGTTGGGACGGGATATTCAGTCGGTAAGAGAGAGGACAAAGTAAAGTACAGAGTTCATTTTTCTCAGCTCGAACGAATAAATTTAAACGATACTCTTTGGGATGTTTTCTTTATACGAATGGCCTTGTTTCATCACCCCACAGAATGCTGAACCCCAAGTATTGGCACGCTCAAGCCGGACACACACAAATAGCCGTGAGTCATAAATTTTAGTTTAATTTTTAATTTTAATTATTATTAATTTTTAATTAATTAATACTATGAAGTATTAATTAAATTAATTGTTATTAATTATTATTTTGATTATTATTTTTAATTATATAACTTCAAGTCAACGCATAATCAACCGCAGTACTGAAGTAATGACACAAAAAGACAACTTATAAGTTTATTGGGAATTCCGCTTTCCGTCGCCCAAATGTCATCTCGCATAAAGTTGAAGCTCATCGATTAAGAATAATCTATCTCTTTTTATACGTATTCAGTCTTGAGAGAGGCGCCGTATTTTTTGTCCGGTTTTCTCCTAAACTACCAACTGTGTTTATAAGGAAGTGCAGATTCCTGGAAGTAACCACTGAATGCCCGAAATTTGCTGAGACCCTCAGCTCTGCTAGATGCTGACCAGAGAGACAACGCCCCTCAATGTACAATGCGTGACAGCCTAGTATCAAGCTCAGACAGCGCGAGTCAGCGTTGATTAAGGCCAAACAACGCCCCCGCAATATGCATCGCGTGACAGCCTCGTAAAAAAAGCCAGACAGTGTGCGTCAGCATTGGACCAAGTTCAGAAAGTGTCCCTCCAATAAATAGCTTGAGGCCGTTGTACTTTCCCACTTGCACGCACTCGCACGCACTCAGGCTCACTCAGGCTCACTCAGGCTCACTCACGCCCACTCACGCTCACTCACGCTCTCGCACGCTCTCGCACTCGCTTGTTCGGAATATAGCTGTTGTGTCCCCTTCTGCGAGTCATTTCTCCGGCACTTGGCTCTGGAGCGGGGTCAGCAGCAGATACAACAGATTGGCGAATCAGCAGACATAACAATGTTCAACCCAAGCAAATGGGGACTTTAGTTTCTTCAACTGAACACGCAAAAGCAAAGCCGCATACTACGACCAGGACACATTCATCCAGACGTGCGTTGTCATTCGAGCTCAAAGTAATTCCGCGGTAGCGGCAACCTCCTAACGTGGACTTTCATGAAGACTGTGGTATAACGAGCCGCGAATACAGCAAATTCCGAGCGTTAATTTGTTTGCTGAGCTGGGCCATTTAATGGCCAGTATCTCATCGCTAATCGAGAAGACATCCGTGAGTTGCTAGGGAGCGTAGTGATGATTTGATGGTTGTGCATTGAGTAGTGCCCCTTGTGATGCTACTCACCTGAGCTTATCTTGGATCACAATTGGTTGTTCGATCGGGCAGTTTCAGTGGTTGCTTCGTTATTTATCAATGACCACTTGGTCTATGAGCTTGGCATACCCTGATCTCGCACAACGCAGTAATAATACTATCTGATTGGTGGTGAAACGTTTGCAGTCAGATTGCTCAGCACAGCCAACAAACCAATGACCATCTAGGCCAAATCAGCTGCCAACGTTCTCTTCAACATAAACGTCTGTTTCAAGCCCACCGAAATCCCACAGTTTTGATCGACGGAGCAGCCGGAGATGCCAGACTTTTTTTGCCAAATAGCTTTGCATTCTTTTTTGACCGAAAGGTTACAGAGTACACTTTCGCATCCTCTGTGGCCTATCTGTTGCGTAGCCATTGGATGATCGGCGTTCACAGATGTGGAGCAAAAATGCCTACTTCGTTATTTTCCATTTGAATGCATTTGCTGAAGTTGGTACTCACCTTTGGAAAGTAAGCGGAGAGATAATCAGATAATCCAACTGAGCCCGAAACTACTGACAAGATGTATATGCTTACAGAGTTAAACTGCACGGAACCGCTGACGTGTTTCCGCCCAAGTTTTTAAACAGCCGGATTCTACATAGTTTACATCATTCGGTGCAGAAACCACGCATCGGAGATTCCACTGGTTACTCCTGTCTATGAAAAGGGATATATCGAAAGGCAGATATCTTTATACCCTCAAGAGATGATACTTCCAGAGCGGACATATTATTGGGGCAGAGATTTGAAAAAAAACCCTCATTTTGCTACAATGTACCTGGGGGCTGGTTTGCCAGATGACTCCAGCAAATATTCCTGACCTCCAAAAATGTAAGGCGAAGTGAAATCGAACTCATTTACCAAGTGATTTTGCCAGTACAGTAAAAAAATAAGCGCTTGCAATTCGAGGAGTGACTCAACTGCAAAGGCTACATACAACAACTTGAATGGTTTTGTTCATTTGGTTAATTAACTGACTTCATTGTTGAGTGTTGTGATCTGATTCGGCAGCGCAAATATAGTTTGGTCATCACAATTACACTTGGCAGTATACACAAAAGATGATCTGGCAAAAACCACCACCACCACCGTTACGACGGCAACAACATCACTACCGCCATGATGACGACGGCAACCACTCTGACCACCACCACCAACAACAACAACACCATCACCACCATCACCACCACCACAACACCACCACCACCAACACCACCACCACCAACACCACCACCACCACCACCAACACCCACCACAAACACCACCACCACCACCACCACCACAAACACCACCAACACCACCACCAACACCACAACCACCACCAACACCACCAACACCACCACCACCAACACCACCACCACCACCAACACCAACACCACCACCACCAACACCAACACCACCACAAACACCACCACCACCACCACCACCACAAACACCACCAACACCACCACCAACACCACCACCACCGACACCACCACCACCACCACACCAACCACCAACACCACCACCACCAACACCACCACCACCAACACCACCAACACCACCACCACCAACACCACCACCACCACCACCAACACCACCAACACCACCACCACCAACACCACCACCACCACCAACACCAACACCAACCACACCACCACCAACACCAACACCAACACCACCACCACCACCAAAACCAACACCAACACCACCACCAACACCAACACCAACACCACCACCACCAACAACAACAACACCACCAACACCACCGACACCACCACCAACACCACCACCACCAACACCACCACCACCAACACCACCACAACCAACACCACCATTAACACCAACACCACCGCCGCCGCCTACTGCTTGAGGAATTAGAGATGCTTGGGCGAAACCATATATGAGAATATGATTTTGTGAGACGGAAGTGCCAGTAACTCACATGTACCAGTACACCAGTGACTGCGTGAAATGCGTAATCTATGCGCAAATTGGTGATTCTCTACAGCATTCGACTACAGACTATTAGTTGTGATATCCAAATCACCAGTCGCGCGCAGTTTTTGGAAGCTTTCTGAACAACACATGTAACAGATAATTTTCAAAAACTGAACTAGGCTTCGACTGATATGATGGTTTTCATAATCGACAAAACACCCATGAGTAGCAACAAAACGCGCACGACAACTGTGAGGTGTTGTGTTAACCAAGGGTGAAAAATCCCTGTCCGAAAGGAGTGTATGCATTACATGTCCAATCTCCGACTGACGCTGAATTCTCAGGTCATTCGGGTCGTTGCTGGTCTGCTTATGCATTCCGTGAGGCATGATCAAGAAAGTTTGGGGTGAAAGGTGCGATGTGGTACCATGACAGTGTAATAGATAGTCGTTGAAAATGCTTCTAACTTCGATCTTACACCCAGACTAAGCTGAATGGCTATCATTTTCCAAGCAAACCTCCGCGTGTTCAAACCCTGGAACAGTGCGACTTTTCAGGGAGCCGAGCGAAAGAAATAATATCTAGTCCAAATTTAACAGTCAACAAGTCCTTCAAGAGGTTTATGGTTGTATGCTTCCTTTACATTATGTGTCTCTCTCAAATCGGGGTGACTTGTGCAGAGGGGTTGCTGGCCTGGCATCGTAAGCAGCTTGTAAACCTGGGCACTCAGCAACGAACGTAGCACTGTCAAGCTAGGTTTTTACCCTGCCAACCTGATGGGAACACCAAAGTTGCTACATTTACGGAGTGAGCACAGGGGTGATTTTGTACGTGTGTGGAGATCATAAAATTCGATGTACGCCATAATCTCTGTTCCTAAACTCAGATGGATTACTGACCTACTTACTTAAAAATTGGCCCAAAACGAGGATTAATCATATGAATAAATGAGCAAACGCATGAGCGAATGTTAGCTGTTTTCAAAGATCTACACAATACTTATCTGTCCAACTCTGTTCGACCCATATTCAGACTGCGAGCGCAACACAATTCGTGGCACGTCACGTGACAACCTTGAAAGTGATGAGGAGACATAAAATTTCGGATGGCTGCTTGACAGAGCAGAAAATTAGGCTTTGATTACACAAACAAGACTGTAGAATGCTTGAAAATAACTCTGTGAACCAACGCTGCCGGACTTGAATGTTGGAGTCCAAAGTTACTGCTTTCCTGTCTTGCCCGATTCCTTAACGCAACCTGAAGGTTTTACCACTAGACCTCTGCAGTTCTTACTTCGATAAAAAAAACGGCGGATAAACATAGACATGGCATCAAAAGTTTTGAAATCAGCACATAAACAAGACGCATTGAGCTCGATTAGGTAAAGAGTGTACGTTGTTAAATCCTCGTGCAAAATTCATCCATAGCGTTTGACAAATTTTCTTTGGTTATGAAGTTCTGCTGGGTTGAAGCAGTGTGGCCAATAGCGATGAAAATTTGCCTATCAGCGAATGAAAACAAACACCAAGTATTGCAAATCATGCCAACCACTCTGGCTAACGCTGATTCCGGGAGCTGCAGCTAAGTGTCTCACAGAGTATGAAGTCACAGTTTGGCTACCCATAGGTAGACACTCATCAGCCCGTCTGCTCATCATCGTATTGTTTACAGCGTGCTTTTTTGCACCGAAATTGAAGCCAGAAACTTCTGGGTAGCAGTATTCAATACGCAAGACATAAAGCTCATGAAATGGGGCGTTTCTTAGTTACGAAAGTAGCGAAACCCCTATGACACACCGTACCATACAATACTATACTATAATATACTATAGTATACTATGATAGTATATACTGTACTATAGTAGTGGTACTATACTATACCATAATATACCATACCGTACTATACCAAACTATACTGTACTCTACTCTACTACACTATACTATTCTGTATTGTACTCAATTGTACTATACTGAGCTATACTGTACTATACTATTCTGTACCACACTATACTATACTACATTATATGCCATATCATATAACTGTATCCTATTCTACCCTATACTACACTGTTTTATACTCCACTGTAGTTTTCTACATCGAAAAAATTGTGGCTCACTAGGTGGCCCGTTGGTTTGTTGGTGAAGGTGTTTTTTTGAAGTCTGGTCTTGCTCCCACCATGCACTGGTATATTTTTACGGGCTTTATCCTTGTTGAATGGCATCTCCCTCCCCTCTTTGATACACCTCACTTTTTCTCTCACTCATGGTTCAAAAACATATTTCTTTGTATTTCAAATACATCATGGATGGTCTAGCTCGGTGAAGAACATACGAACCGAGAGATAATCGTTGGAACCAACGGGATAGACGAAGCCGGGTCCAACTTCCTTCAAAATCTGTTTGAAAACTTGAAGAAACTTATACTCTAGTAAGTTTATCTTCTGATGTGTGTATCATGGTAACATGCATGGTCCCCTAGAAGCCTGTAAGTGGATAAACACTCAGCTAACAAGAAGGATAGGATTTTCGACTAAAATGGTGAAAGGTTTTACCCCTAGGAGGGTAATTGGGGGGATAGTGATGTTAATACTACTGAATTGGTTGCTGATGCTGGAATAACCATTGCTGTTCATGGTGATGACGCTGTAGACAATAATCATAGTAATAACACTACACAGTTTACTTGGTAAAGTTGACCAGCAAGCTATTTGCCAAACCACAATAAGAAGATGCATTTTTCTGACACTCCGCAACTGTATCTACCTAAATTTTTTTTTTGCGTTTGTTCCATTTCCAGCAAGACCTCCGCTGATGAGGCAATAACTGACGACCAGTTGTGGCATGTCCACTTCGCAAAAATTATTCTGCATCCAAAATATGTACCTGGTAAGGAAAATGACTATGCCGCAATGTCATTTACATTTATTGAGCTACAGCTGGTTTTCTAACGTTCTCCGGCTATTCACATATGTTTGGCCTCAGCGTATGTCGCGTTTGCTAACTTACGATGACCTGTATTCACAAGCTCTGGAAGCTGCCATTAGGTGTTCGCAACCGTCACACTTCCAGTCCACATGAGTACATTATAGTTAGTCAACTCAGGCAACCGATGTGACCAGGTGCCCCACAGATGCCGGGCAGACTTGAAAGTAGGAAGGATGTCTAGACGTGATACACTACTTATAAGGTTGCTATAAATTGTTTGACAACCAACAACCGGTTTCGCCTTTCTTGGGGTTCATTAGGTAGGCTCAGTCTCCGAGCTTCCGTCAACATTAGGTTCTACTTGAACCCAAAGTGGACTATTTCGATAAATACACTCATTTACAAATCAATTTAGTTTTGCGAGAGTCTCACCTGGAACCCAGCTGAATCTCTCGTTTGTGATGTTTTTAAACAACTGAATGTGCCGTTTCTTGTTCTGGGATATGGCGATACAGGTATAGACGTGATATACTACTCATAGGGTTGCTGAAAATTATCGACAGCCCAAGAAGGGCGAAACCGGTCGTTGGCTGTCACATGATGTGTAAGTATACATTGGATGTTCATCCGAATACCTGTCAAATGTTTATAGCCACACCTGTACGGTACGAGTCCAAAATGTTTCGTTCAATCACTTGGCAGTTTCAGATTATGCACTCGGATATGTCTTCCATAACTACTTTGGAGAGTCGTTTAAGGCGAGCACTGAGCCGTGGATACTACCAGCCACGGACAATTTAGCCGATTTCTCCCAGCAGCCAAATCTCAGATGAACGACAGGAGCGAGGCAGTGGTAGCATCATGTACAACCAGAAAGCCACAGGTATGACGTCAGCTGAGGACAAAAAACAACAACAACGAGTGCAAAAATGCTTTGTGGGTTACAGTTAGGACAGTTGCGTGCAGGGTACTGAGCTGCTCTCAAAGTGTCACAGGCTTCACAACTGCAGAAATCAACGTCCAGGCCCTCTCAGCAATAATGTTGAGCATAGTAGTGCCAAACCATCTACAAATTTACTCAGTGTATGGACGTGTGTGGTTCGTGATTCCTGTACCCGCATGGTGCACTTTAATCAGCATCAAGGCTGAAGTAGGCTATCAGAGTTATGTCCGTGTCATAAACTATTTCAAAACAAATCCCGGCGAACTACATCTTGCTCTGTTTCTATCAGCTCCTGGTTTGTTTATTATCGTTTATTTTTGAAGAGCATGGTCACAGACATAAAAAGTGAATGCAAGCGATGAATGCGAAAGGGTTACAGGAGAATATGAGATAAAAGAAAGAAATGTCTCATTCGAAGTCATGCAACCAACAGTTCCAGTCAGATAGGATGAATCCCAACGTACGTAAGAATTTTGGTAAGGAAACATGCGTGTAAAGTCTAACAACCGAAGAAAGGACAAACAATGCTGAATGCTCTTCAAGGCGCGGTAAGCGCTAGCACAGTCAAGACTCGCACATCAGGCACAAAGTGTCCGTCATACTGGGTCTGGTGTGAGATTCAATGGCAAGAATGTACATTCAACGCCATGTGCCACGCATAAAAGTGTCGTACGTACGCAGAGAACCCACAATGGCGAGCAAACACAAGTCACTGACTGTGACTTTAGAAAGTCCCAGTCCGATAACAGCTTTGGCGGATTGAGGAAAGCAGATCCCTCGATAAGAGATGATCATCGGTTGGTGGACCAAAAAGTCCACATCACAACCAATAGCACGTAGGGCTGAGATTATGGCGAGGGAAAATTCATCAGCACCATACTTCTGCTTTTTCTCATTCCACACAGTCATTCCGCGCCCATCCGAGACTATGCTGACGTCTATTACAGTCGCTCGGCGCTCCCGAACGGCGATCAGGTCAGGCTTGATGAAGGACGTCGAAGTAGGTGCTCTCAACTCCTCAAAGACGGTGTATCCCAGGCGACGGAGGCGTTTTGCGAGTTCCCTTGCAACCCGATTATGACGAGCACATCTGGCGTCATGCGTGATCCAGCAGGACTGCAAAATATGCACCAAACTCTCTGGTTGGCCACAGTTTCCACGACATAAGATCGTCTGGCCACCGTGACCATGTCGAGCGCTTCTAACTCTCGTCCTGAGCAGGTTGCATCGGAGCTGGATACCGCGGATAAATATCCGAGGAAACACTCTTTCTGGAAATACAAGCCATCGATTAGAAAGAGGCGAAGCGACCAACTCTCGTAAACCGCGACCGTCAACGCTGTTGTGCAGGCTATCACCCCAAGCAGCCACCAGCTCTTCCTTGGTGTTTACGCATGAACCATGGACACGGATCGGAAGGCTGAGATCCCGAACAACCTTGCCAAATGCGGAATCGTTGACCACATTGCGTAGTACACGGCACTGAGTAGAAAGCAGCTTTTCCATACGCACTCTCCGCTGCATCGGGATTGTTGCACTCAGACTTGGGATACCAAGTCCCCCATGTTGTTTACCGGCATGGATGTAGCTGATCGGGGTATCCTTCGGTAGACGTAGCCAGCCGCGAATAGATTGCCTGATGTAGTTGTCCAACCTTTTGAGCGTGTTTCGGTGGACTTGGCCAAGCACGAGCGAATATGTCAGCCTCGGTATCAGGTAGTTCCTTGTGATCTCCATTCTTTGATGCGGCTTCAACGGGGCACGCGTCACCTCGTCGAGCAGTTTGAGCAGATGCTGTCGATGGTTGAAGACTCCTTTCCCTTGAAAGTAAAGGGATGCCCAAATATGTTACTGTGTCTGTCGGACCCAGAGGAGTGATGAGTTCCTCGGCGAAGCAAAATGGTTCGACTGAGACTGCTGTCGCCCGATGTTTCCTGTCCCCACAGATCACCATCGCTTTCGTCTTCCGGGCGTTTATCTTCATACCAGCTCTTCCCAACTCAACCGCGGCAGCTTCAAGCTTCTCTTTGAGGCGAGCTTGACTTTCTGCACACACGACCCAGTCGTCAGCGAAGGCAAAACCATCTACTAGGGTGTCATGGAACTGGTATCCCAGTTGCGGCATCGACAATCCAAGAACCTCATCCATTGCCATGATGAACAATAATGGGGAGAGTGGATCTCCTTGCCTCACACCTCTGTGGCAGTGAACCTCGGAACTGGGGAAAACTGCTACAGCATTCTCATAGGACTGTGCGATGTATCGAACTAGAGGTGACGGTGCTCCAAACGCCTCGGCAGATCTGACGATTGTGTCATGCGAAACCGAATCAAATGCTTTCGAGATATCGACGAACGCCAAGCTGAGGTTAGAAGCAGTCGCTGAAGAGTGACGAAGCAGGGCATGTAACAGCGATGTAGCTTCCAAACAGCCGTCCCGATGTAGAAATGCAAACTGGAGTGAAGGCAGTTGCAATCTACGACTCCAGCGATCAGCAAGCACCTTGTGAAAGCATCGGACAAGAATGGATGATACGGAGATCGGTCTCAGTTGATCCGGTGAAGTCGGATTAGGGACCTTCGGAACTAGAGTAATACGAGCACGACATGTGGGGGACAACCCCAGCTAGTAAGAGTAAGTTGAAGTACCCAGCAAGTACGTTCGCATTGAACCGGCGGAGCATCCTGGGTGTGAGCTTGTCCAGGCCTGGGGACGAATTGCCCATTGAACGGACCGTACGGCCGACTTCCTCTCCTGTGATGGGCTCAATCCTCCAATCGGATGGTACTACTACGCGACTGGGCCGGCTGTCCACGTGTTTTGGGGCTGAGAGCACCTGTTTCCAGTACTGCTCGGCGTCTGGAGGTAGGCCGCAGTTGCCTTTGTACAGATCTTTCCATGACCCATCGAGCACAGCAGACGCTGCATCTTTCCGTCTTTGGTGGTATAGGGTCTGGATGGCGGCGTAGTTGGCTCGGCGGATCTGCTTTCGGTTGACCGGCATCCGATGGGCTAACTGACGACGGCGTCGGGATACGGTTTCCAGGTGTGTGGAAATGTCCTGGAGGCGTGGAGGTCCAGAAGCGAGAGGACTTGTTCCGGTGTCATGATGCCAGACTGCAACCCTCGGGCAAATGCCAGAAGGTCAACACTAGCAAGTGAACTGTCAGCATGGGATTCTAAGAGTGACACGGCGCAATCCACGGTTTGTTTAAACCAGACGCTATAGTCATCGGCTTCTGACGAGTAGGCCGCTATTTGACCGATGGTTTGGTCAGGTCCACCAGATGATGATTCGTCCTGTTGTGCTTGCCAGTTAAGCACCCGTAACCTGGTTTTGATGCTGATAGCCGATCGACCAGGAAAATACTGCTCCAGTCTCGCGAACAGCGCGGTTTGCGTTTCACAAGACGGATATAAATTGTTAGCCAGGCGCAAGAGCGATTGTGACTCTTGTTGGGACCAGCGGGCACCGGAATGCTTCACTCGGCTGAGCTTATCTGCATTATGCTGGTGGGGTGTGCGTGCCGGCGATGTTGACTCAGGCCAATCTTCGTCGGAAAAAGGCGGGAACAATCAGCACAGGCCAATTGGGCGACCATGTTCGTACCAACACTATCATTGTCGTGAACTCGATGGTGGGCTACCAAGCCAGCTTTCGATTTACACCACTTGCCACATTCCTCACACGTGAGCCCCACGAGTCTCTCCTGTGTACTGGTTGGAACTGGTGCGGAGGCGCCAGATGTTTTTGTGTACATTGTCGAAAGTAACCAGCACATTGAAACCAAACAGGGTGGTTAGCCCTGTCTGGAGTTGCTGAACTCTTAGCTCACCCAGACTGGCGTCCAGGCTACCCAGTCGGCACCACGAGGAGGTGGTTCAGCTCGCCGACTAAAGTAGTAGTTTTGTTTTTGTATAGTTTGTTTGTATAGTTTTTTTACTCGTTTTCACACACAGACGATCTCGAGTATGATATTGCACTCATCAAAACTGCGAGCCCCAATTTCCGATCGATGGGAAAAACCGCTGTGGCCAAACTTCCAGCAGGACTGACCACGGGTGACTGCCTCCGATCGGGACTCAGTGCACCTTTGTCGGCTGGGGATGCCAAAGGTATCAAGGTGAACCAACTGCCAATCTACAAGTTGTCGCGCTACGTGTAGTCTCATATGAAGCATGCACAGAAATGTATAATCACGGTGCCGGGTTGAACAAACACCATGAATTCTGCGCTGGCTACTATAAATCGAATGGGAATATGCGCTGAGTGAATACATTTTATTTGGTTCAAAGTGGAATAGACACACATGGAGGTTTGACCTTTGGCAGTGGTCGTCAAACGAATCGCCACAAAATCACACTATAATGTCGTAGGTGGTTGTAGGATTCACTAAAACGTCCTGAAGCAATTATTCTGCTGAGTTATGGGAGCATTGGATTCGAGGTTCGTTCTTACTACATCTTATCAGTAGTATATACCCTTGGCCGAGCCTAAGTTTATGCGCACGCGTGTAAAGACTGATGCACGAATCGATAAAATGGAAATGTAAATCAATCAAAAAATTCAATCACTGTCCCACCGTAATCTTGGAGACGGGGAGTTTTATATGTTTCACGTATTATGAGTTGAAAAACAGAGAAAAAGCGATTGAAATACGACCGGCTAAGATGCGTCTCTGACAGCCCGGTATATTCGCAAGTAAAGATCTCTCAATATGAGTTAACAAGACAGTTTGGACAGTGGACGTGTTGCTGTGGTCACCAGTAGACAATCATCTATTGGTTTGTCCCACAAGAAAATTCAATCAGTATTAATCCTCTTATTGATGATTTTGCGGAACATGGGTAGCTCGGTTGCACTGCTTGGTTGTGGTCGAGGTTGTCGTATGCACAAGAAACAGAGGTGAAAACACATCCAACCCCGCTCGTGCACAGCCTCGAAAGCCTGGCCGCCACAACAATAGGAAAGGATTAGTTTTTTGGTCTGTGACTAAGCTCAGCAGTTGGACGGTAAACGCTTCACTGACATCCTCCATGTGGGATTGACCCATTTAACCCTTCAATGACGATATCACCCCGATTGGCGAGGTTGCAATCAAACAGTCAAACTGGGAGGAAAGACCAGACACCAGGCGGAGCGGTTCAGAAGGGTTCCAGGCGAGTTCCCTGTTAAAGCCCATTTGGTGTGCAGACGAGCGTATTAGTTGAGTTGAGTAAGTATACTTGTTCTTTTTACCGCTCAAAATCAGAATTAATCATTTCTAGACACTTGGTAAGGTGACTAACAGTGCGGTCAGTGAATTCCCGACCAAATCCACATGCCTACCCCATCTGGTCAGTTAACCACATGGGGAGACGGATACTTAATAAGGGTGTGGCTTGGGACTTACCTACGTTTGACTGCGGGACATATCAAACTTGCGGGGTTCCATCAAATTGGTGAAGAGGGGTAGGGTTATGTGGTTCATTGGTAAAACGCAGTAGAATGTTGACAAGACGCCGAAGCGACCTTTAGTCACTCTAAAAGATTTATTTTCAACAGACCATCTTTCCTACCCGTAGTCACTGTGCTTTTATTCGCACTAAGTATCCCTCCTTACCTCTCTTACGTTTTACCTGAGAAGCTCCAGCAGAGGCAACTGTCTTCACGAGCCTGAGATTTCAGGAACCGGAAGGGTTGCCCTAATATACATGATACTCAAGCAGATAGATAGACACCCTTGCATATGCTATCAAAAATCGCATTCAACGCAATTCATCTTGTCGAACACGTTTGTTTCCTTGTCCTGTTCATGGCCCACGAATGAATAGGGTCAGAGACCGCCAGCGAGATCAATTTTGTCATTATTCTGGGCTACTGATAAACTGAACAGTAGTAACGAGTCAGTCGCACTTTTCTGATCTTTTCAGGGCGACAGCGGTGGTGGCCTCATCCAGGTATTCGAACAGCAAGTGGTTGTGGGAGTTGCATCAGCGACGGAGGAGGTGGTTCAGCTCGCCGACTAAAGTATAGTTTTGTTTTTGTATAGTTTGTTTGTATAGTTTTTTTAATCGTTTTCTTTCCACACAATAGACGATCTCGAGTATGATATTGCACTCATCAAACTGCGAGCCCCACTTCCGATCGATGGGAAAAAACTCGCTGTGGCCAAACTTCCAGCAGGACTGACCACGGGTGACTGGCCTCCGATCGGGACTCAGTGCACCTTTGTCGGCTGGGGATGCCAAAGGTATCAAGGTGAACCAACTGCCAATCTACAAGTTGTCGCGCTACGTGTAGTCTCATATGAAGCATGCACAGAAATGTATAATCACGGTGCCGGGTTGAACAAACACCATGAATTCTGCGCTGGCTACTATAAATCGAATGTGGGAATATGCGCTGTGAGTGTGAATAATACATTTTATTTGGTTCAAAGTGGAATAGACACACATGGAGAGGTTTGACCCTTTGGCAGTGGTCGTCAAACGAATCGCCACAAAATCAATACACTATAATGTCGTAGGTGGTTGTAGGATTCACTAAAACGTCCTGAAGCAATTATTCTGCCGAGTTATGGGAGCATTGGATTCGAGGTTCGTTCTTACTACATCTTATCAGTAGTATATACCCTTGGCCGAGCCTAAGTTTATGCGCACGCGTGTAAAGACTGATGCACGAATCGATAAAATGGAAATGTAAATCAATCAAAAAATTCAATCACTGTCCCACCGTAATCTTGGAGACGGGAAGAGTTTTATATGTTTCACGTATTATGAGTTGACAAACTGAGAGATAAAAGCGATTGAAATACGACCGGCTAAGATGCGTCTCTGACAGCCCGGTATATTCGCAAGTAAAGACCTCTCAATATGAGTTAACAAGACAGTTTGGACAGTGGACGTGTTGCTGTGCGGTCACCAGTAGACAATCATCTATTGGTTTGTCCCACAAGAAAAATCAATCAGTATTAATCCTCTTATTGATGATTTTGCGGAACATGGGTAGCTCGGTTGCACTGCTTGGTTGTGGTCGAGGTTGTCGTATGCACAAGAAACAGAGGTGAAAACACATCCAACCCCGCTCGTGCACAGCCTCGAAAGCCTGGAAGCCGCCACAACAATAGGAAAGGATTAGTTTTTTGGTCTGTGACTAAGCTCAGCAGTTGGACGGTAAACGCTTCACTGACATCCTCCATGTGGGATTGACCCATTTAACCCTTCAATGACGATATCACCCCGATTGGCGAGGTTGCAATCAAACAGTCAAACTGGGAGGAAAGACCAGACACCAGGCGGAGCGGTTCAGAAGGGTTCCAGGCGAGTTCCCTGTTAAAGCCCATTTGGTGTGCAGACGAGCGTATTAGTTGAGTTGAGTAAGTATACTTGTTCTTTTTACCGCTCAAAATCAGAATTAATCATTTCTAGACACTTGGTAAGGTGACTAACAGTGCGGTCAGTGAATTCCCCGGACCAAATCCACAGCTGCCTACCCCATCTGGTCAGTTAACCACATGGGGAGACGGATACTTAATAAGGGTGTGGCTTGGGACTTACCTACGTTTGACTGCGGGACATATCAAACTTGCGGGGTTCCATCAAATTGGTGAAGAGGGGTAGGGTTATGTGGTTCATTGGTAAAACGCAGTAGAATGTTGACAAGACGCCGAAGCGACCTTTAGTCACTCTAAAAGATTTATTTTCAACAGACCATCTTTCCTACCCGTAGTCACTGTGCTTTTTATTCGCACTAAGTATCCCTCCTTACCTCTCTTACGTTTTACCTGAGAAGCTCCAGCAGAGGCAACTGTCTTCACGAGCCTGAGATTTCAGGAACCGGAAGGGTTGCCCTAATATACATGATACTCAAGCAGATAGATAGACACCCTTGCATATGCTATCAAAAATCGCATTCAACGCAATTCATCTTGTCGAACACGTTTGTTTCCTTGTCCTGTTCATGGCCCACGAATGAATAGGGTCAGAGACCGCCAGCGAGATCAATTTTGTCATTATTCTGGGCTACTGATAAACTGAACAGTAGTAACGAGTCAGTCGCACTTTTTCTGATCTTTTCAGGGCGACAGCGGTGGTGGCCTCATCCAGGTATTCGAACAGCAAGTGGTGGTTGTGGGAGTTGCATCAGCGACGCACGCAAAACAGCCGCAGTCATACCCCGGTCTCTTCACCAGAGTTTCGGCTTTCACGAAATGGATCGAGAAGACCGTGGACAGCAATCTGTGAGACGACTATTCATACCAAGAGAAAGATGCTTCTAACTTTCATGGTCATTGTGTTGTGAGTCTTCATTTAAAAAAAAACACTTGATACTGAACTAACGCGAGTCCGCTGATCCAATAACTTGATGAATTTAAAACTAACTAATCCAAGAATAGTAAGTGGATATTTCCGGATCCTCTGACGTTCTCCAAGCTTGCGAGCGTGGTTACTTGTGCACTGTGTAACCAGGATATGAAGACTTTTGGCTGAGTCATTGAACATTTGCCTGGTCATTATTGGTTGATGTCGACTGATAGGTTAAATGACAGTTCAGACCCATATCTGAACAGGATGCGGCAAAACTTGAAGAAAAATCGCTTATTGATCAACTGAACTCAAAATGCACCATGCCTATAGGACATTCAAACAACAACATGGACATTTGGATTGAAATCCAATGAGCAATTCAGATAGTCACAAACAAACTTAGTTGATGATATGCCTCTGATGGGTATGCCGAATTTGCCTGGAAGAATGTCAAACGTGAATTTTGTTTTGACATGTATGTGTACCAAAAAGTGCGGGTTGCTTAAAATAACCAAAGCACTGCATGTCCTCTGCACCTGTGAGATTTTATCATAATGTGAGCAGTGGACTTGGGTATTCGACAAATAAGGATTGACGTTTTTACAGACCCGATGCTGGGAAATATCCCATCCTGGAGCCTCCGACCCCCACTCCCTTCTGTCCTCCTAGTTATCTGTGCCCTAATATCACAGTTTGCCACTTCGCCTTGCAAGGGTCATTATCATAGATAACAGGTGACATTTCGGACAGCCACGTTATCTGCACAAGTAAATGTTCTGGACTCGGCTAACAGGAGTGCCGAATTCTGGCGCAATTTATCTTTTTGCTTAGTAGAGCATAAACACCATGGTAAAGAAGAACAGTTTCGTTTTTGGTTTGCTTCATTGGATTGTCTTTACAAGAGTCCGGTTTGACTTACCAGGTCGATTTCTCCAGTGAGCCGCTTGGAAAAACTCTAACCTATCAGGACAATATATGGTCAATCATGATAGAGCAACCCACTAGGTTGGTATGCACCAGGTGGATGTAGCAGGATGGATCGCGTGTCCATTTATTTGCCACTAACTACATATTTTTGAATGGAGACAGATGTGATTTCTCGGGATTTGTCATTCCAAACCTACTAGGCAACAAATCTGTGGGATTTCACGAGAAAACGAATCCATGTGCCTACCAATACAGGGTCAAAAGCCGACCTATCTTGTGACCATTACTGTAGCCGTTCAACTGTATCACCCTTTCGGTGCCTAGCTGCCATGCCACCCGAAGGAAGCACGAGGGCCGGGATACTACTAGGTTGCCCAAGGCTAGACAGAGGAATTCAGGAGGCAGAAGACGGGTTCGAACCACGGACCTCCCAGTCAGTAAGTTCGCGTGCTGAGCGGTCTTGCCCGGAGCCCTCATTTCAGGGGAGCATAGTTTCAGAGTGATTAGAGATTCATCATCCTAGGGGGACTTAGCATTCGGCTCATATTGCAACCGTAGCTTAGTTTTTGTCACTAGTAAGTGTATGACAACAAGTGTTTGAAGAAGAAGAGCTGAGGGAACGAGAATTTGGTCAACTAGGATTAGCAAATCTGCAGGGCATTTAAGTTCACTATGTGACATTGGCTGATGAGGTTCCAAATAAAGCATCGTGGCTGGCTGTGGAGCACATGGTTGCTGATCTACTCTTACACCCGTGCTACCAATAGTTCGATACATTGGCAGTATTATGAATAACACTCATACTATGTGGCGATATCTTCCAGTGTCAGTAGATCCAGTCAAAATATCTAGAAATAGTTCTCTCAGGAGCTTGAGCTCTTGTCTTCACGTAAAACAATGTAGCTATAATGTTCCCAGTGGAATTATTCATACTTTTTTCCCAGTAAAACGAAATTAAGAATGCCGTTCTCTAGCCCAGGGACCCATTCGGAATTTAGCCGTTTACCAAACTACTCATGAGTAGAAACAAAATTAGCAAATTTCATAAATGTTGCACCACAGCCCGAAGGCCCCAGGTTTTGTGACCTTGGCATTGTACCTTTCTATCATTGTGGAACGCAGGGCAGCGAAGACAGTAATTTGTATATCAAATTTTTACATGATTCGATCTATGTGGTGTCAGTGGGGAGGGATCGCGCTACTGGTAATTTTCCCTCTTTGTGAGCACTGCACATTTGTACTGAGTGCTGCTTAAGTCAAAAGTTACGACACATCGATCGTTGTTTGCAACAAGCAACCTGGATCACCACAAAGAAACGGGCTGTCCTAGGTAGCTGTTCCTTCATCGTTCAAGTGTTAGTTGAATACGCCTATTCCAAGACTATCATAAATTCGCTAACCGTTTCTTCACTCATGCCTTGTTCTAACGCAAATCAAGGCAAATAGGCCGAAAAGCTAACTGATGTTTGAATGTTTACATCTCCTCTGTTCATGTTTCCTCTGGACGCGGTTGCCTGACCGATGACTGGGTCTTTCGTCGTTGTGTATTGATCGGATGTGTTTGAAATCGGGCAGCTTAATGAAAACCATGCAGCGGTTTGTTTGTCTACGGACCTGGGTCATCCGTTTTGAGGCTTATGGTACGATAGACAAAATCGCCGGCTTAAAACTACTGAAAACTTACGAGAGAACGGAACCGATAATAACAACACGGGTCACTTCACTCTCCTGATTCACTAAAATATTTACATCTAGAGTTAAAAGAAACTTACCAATGTGTACACTTGGATATTTGCTTCGCCAGAAAACTGAATAGGCGAATTCACCTCTGGATACTGGTGACAAAAATGCACCTTGGTTGGTGCACTCACGCGATGCGTACTAAACTGCAGCACATTCGTCTCAGTAGGACTAAACGATTGAGCGGTAGGTTATTGCTCCTGCGATGCTCCTATACTGAAGCTCCGTGGCTGCTTGCCGACAGTCTGTTCCACAGAAACATCAGGATTGGGAACTCCTTTGACAGACTACTGGATTTCACCAAAAAGTAATACACTAATACAGCTTTCCCACAGACTGGACTCTGAGAGAAGTCGACCACATCGTGTCGTTCAGTTGGCAGTCTTGTGCAGTTCGTATGACAAGAAGGAAGCATAACCGGTTGAAATGTGTAGCACAGGGAAATACTTGTGTTTCTATACTACTTTAATTGTGAATTCAGTAGAGATTTTTTCCTGGAGGTGAAGCCAATCTATGCTGAAAGCCGAGAAGCACTGTACAGCTGTTTCACTCTTGTGAGGATTAATCAACAGTGCGCATCTCACAAAACTCAGAGAATTTTGAGCCCACGTGATTCCGGTCATTGATTGAATGTGAATTGACCGCAGGAGCAGCGTGCGCGCTTCCGAATGCCCATTAAAGATTACCATGCTCTTGAATCTGGAACTAGTGATAACTGGCAAACTTTTAGCGAGGAGCGACGTGTGTAAGTAACAGCAGAACCATACGCACTGGGCAGATGACTGCAGCACGGATGCCGCAGACCATGACATCCAGCGGGTGTGGTCATTTTCTAAGTTGAAAAAAGCTGAGAAGCACTGTAAGGCCATTCGACCTCCGATGCGAATCGAACCAACTCCTTGTAGGGAGGTATGGCCTCTCGTAGATTCGTGACTAGTTAGGCACTTTGCGATTATTTGGTTACAAATGGCCGATCAGAAGTGAGGGTGAGTGATACTCAAAAAGGGCATTGCACCGCCTACCATCAGGCGATCTACTGCTTAATGCTTCCACAGAGGGCGATATCCTTGGGCGAAAACCCCCGTGACTTTTTACTCAGACTACTCTTTGCTTTAGTTCGGACATTTAACTCACCTAATTCAGGAGAAACGACCTTCAAAGGTATGGCTCTGAGAAGAGGGCACTCTGTCGCATTTCCCGTAAATTGCAACCCACATTGTGGTCCGGATAACACCACAGACTAAAACGTTTTTTACCCCAATCTAAGATAAAGGACAAGCTTTTACGCTTTTTCAAATTCACAACCAAAATGCGGAGTTTTGAAGTTCAATCACCGATCAGCATTGAAAATATCCTCATTGTAAGCTACAACAAGTCCCGCGATTTTCTAAAATTATTTCTAAAAAAAAAGACGAAAATTAGATCCTACGCAAACCCGACCGACGTTAATTGAACATGCCAATGGCGACTGATGGATTAAAGGTCTAATACAGTTAGTACTTGCGATAAAAATGCAAAATCTCTATTTTTGCGCTTAATATGGGTGGATCTCGGTGACAAAAACAAGCTTTTAAGAGAAGCAGAAAACTGTGTAGTAGACTACTAACTCGGCAGTATGCACTCAGCTTTTAAAATGTTTTTTCTCTCGAGATTGCGACCCGTATTGTTTCGATGAAATTCGGTTTTTTATCCGATTCTTTTCCGAGGAAGGTTCAAATCTCTGATCGATACCAAGTGGGGCCTAACTGTATTCAAGTGTTACTTTACTTCACTCTGCTTACGCAGTCAACACGTTAGCCAGATTTTAGGAATTTCCAGAATTTGCATTTACACACCACTCTTGGTCGAATTATTCACTGCGATTGATGGTCAGCTTGCGTCAAAGATGAACGATAGTAAACGAAACTTCCGCCCTTGTTAGCCCTGCTCAAAAGTCTATGTGTTTCTCCGAGCCGAGGTTTGAGGCGAGCTTATCAGCACTGCTCCGGGTCTAGCCCAATGCCTCCGCTGTTAAAGTGCACCAGAAAGGTGGACGTTCAAACGCGAGGAATATGTCCACATAATCTCCGAATTTCAGGTGGTAAGTTTCCAATATTCTGGTAAAATATAATTTGACAGCAAACGGTTGCAGTTTGTTCACCTTTTATAACCAATAGTCGGCTTAGGGGGTTGCGGAACGTGACAGCTAACACAGCAGAACTAAATGGCAAGCGGAAACGGTTCAGTCCAATCAATGCAAGAAACCTTCTAAGGAACAGCACCAAATGATACGTAATCTCTTCGGTCGAGTTGCAACCAGTCACTGCACTATAAAACCGTCACTAAATCAATTGATTTGTACCTTGCAAGCTGTAGGTTCACCGTACCTTCTTGCTGAGGTGTATCGATATCAGGTATCGAAGAACTTGCATTTCCTCAAGTAAAATGAGGCTATTAGAGCAACGCAAGATTTTTTGTGAATCAGAAGTAAACCAAACAGACGAAATAGGGTTGTATTCACTTTTTGGGATATCTCAAATGAGGGGTCATCGGGCTTGCCTTATTAGGACAAGGGTTGCCTGCTTGTGAGTTTGTGTTCTGGGAGAGCTGAGAGTTGGGTACCCTGTTGTCGGCAGATAGTTCAAGAAACAGGACAATAGTGTTTTACTCGATTCGGTCTTATTTGAAGTTTCTGAGCACCTGAGGGTAGTCCTGTCGGAAAGGCACAGTACCGAATTCCTCAAACGAAAGTTTCCGTATACAAGCGGCCCAGTTGACACGATCGATGACTCGTATCGGTAGTTGTCGACTGATGTAACACAAACGCAGGAACAGCACAGTCACAGAATTATTCACCTGACAACATACTACTCACAAACATTATGAACAGTCCCGACGTTTTTGACGAGCTCACCGACTAGCTTTCAGCAACTGAGGAGTGTGGAAAAATAGACTGCTTTATTAACAGCGATCTCAAAGGAAGTTGTCCAACCGGATCCGAGAATAGTATGCGGATAAAGTCCTACATACAAACCCACTCCATACATACCCACTTGGTGGACATTGGTTTTCAAGTTGGTCCCAAAACGACTTACCTATCTGAGTACTGAGTGCTGCGATAACAATCCAGGGAACACAGTCGACGGCTGCTATCGACAACTGAAGTCGTAATTATACCACTGCTCAAACCCTCAGTATGTACGCATACAGTCTTTGTTGCCAACTTGGTCACAAAGAAGTCTTAAACAGTACGTCGATGATAACATAATTCAAAGCTTTCTCCCCTCTATGCCATTCCCGTTAGAAATTACAGAAGATAGCCCACAACATACTGATTTTTTTTGCTCTCTCTCTGTAGTCGCTTTGTGGCTCAGTAGTTAGGGTATGAACTCACTGACCAGAAGGCCTGCGGTTCGAACCCTGGCATCTCGATTGCTCCTGTCTAGGCTTAGACACTCGGGCAGCTAAGTACCAAAAGGGTTCTACAGTTGAACGATCATTTTTGTCATCTTACTTCAGTCATGCGGCTTATGTAAAACTAAAAAATAGTTCAAACGACGCTGAACAAACACTGGTTGATTTATGTCTGCAAATCACCTGATCAGTGTCACGGTGACTAAATCGTTTGCTTCAATCATTTGTAGGGTGTTTTGATTTGACCAGCCAGGGCGAAAGCCCTGGGTCGGTGTTTCGTAACAAGAACGAGAATGGAGGGTCCAATTCAACCTGGTGATCAGTAGTATCTAGCGTCAGTTGTGAAAACACTGGGCATTACGCTGGATCTTTGCGGTTGTAGGGAAACTCGTGGACCACATGAGGGCCAGATAGTTTAGATCGGCTAGGCTCACATTTGTACGGAGAGAATCGTATGGCGGTAATTGTTGAGTTGCAGTATAAACATTCTTTAAGAAAAGAGCCCGCTTCTTACGTCGGCATCTATTTGGTTGGACTAATAACTGTATGTCTTTCTTGTCAGCTGAATGAGCATGGATTGGTTGCGTCTACCGTGAACCTGAATAGAGGGATTTGATTGGGCAGACTTTCTTCAAAACTTCGTCTTCTTGCTGCAGTTGATCCAGGCTATACGGTGTCCTTGCTCTGTAGAACGAAGTATTTATCATCCCGAGCTTGTGAGCCCGTAAATACGAACCACTCAACGTAAACAGAAACTAGCAGAGACCCCGTGGATAAGTTTACGAATAAGTGCTTCCAGCAGAGGTGGGCTGCGATTTGATTCATACCGGACTGCAACGAAAAGCTTAGGTGGCATGGAACCCAGGGTGTCCAACAGCGACCAGAAAGGTTCCATATCGGAAGTAACAAACACTTCGGAACCTTCTCGGCAGACATTGGGTCCAAAGTTCTGCCATAGCAAGAGCTCCGAATCGTCAGTATACTCTTCCACCAAATTCAAATACGATGCTTTTACATCGCTCAAGCGTGAACACGTTCGCCTATTCAGATTTGAAAATTCAGCGGCGTCCAGCGTGCGTTGGTGGTGGGTAGTGGTAACACGCTCGCCTCGCATGTCAGATGTCCGGGGTTCAAATCCCGGCGTGGTCACTGGATATGCACTTCTGACGAGCTCTAATAAGAGCAAAACTCGAGTCCAGTGCTTCCCTTTGGTGGTGTGGACTCACCGTAATTATTACGCTAGAACAGGAGGACGACCATTCAAACGAGAGTGGTTTGAATACAAACAAAATAAACCCACGTCGATACTGCAGTCACTTTCTGGATAGGAATAAAACTTTAAAAAAAACAACTGTCTTGTGGATGAATCGGCCAGTAAATAAAAAAACAGATGTCAATGGGAAATAACTTCCGGGAACTCACCAAGAAGATACCGTCTACCAGTTAAAAAGAATCCTTCCAACAAAGAGAAGACGAAGTGTGTGTACCGAGTCAAGTAGTGGTAACCAACTATGTGAGCACGACTGCACTTGTGCATTTTGGTGGCGTCGCGCACTTTTGGAGTTAGAATTCCCACAGATTTCAACTGGTGATGTGTTGCCATGAGTACCCGGGATTCGTACTTGTCTAGTGACTTGTTTCTTTACCGGTTGGTTATTCTCCTGTTGAACTTTCAACCATTTGACGCGATACATTACAGTCCCTCCTGTGCACATACCTGTCTGACCCTTTATCAGGTTGAAATAATATTCTGCGTTTTATTTCCGTCAGTTCTTCCGTCACCTTTTGGTGCTCAGCTTTCAACACAAAAACTTGTTGCTGTACCGGAGCAACCCAGTAGCGATGCGAAATTTCGAATATCGTAGTAAGCATCCTGTCAATCAATAACCGTTCAATATCTCTTCTACTCTTTACTGTATGTAGCTCACATCCGCAAATGAGTAGTGTTAACATTTCACAGTGTGCGTTTTTCAACAGTTCTAGAAGGTAAGTTGACAGGCACAGCAAACTACTGCGTCCAAGAGACGTGACTATGGCAAGCTAAAAAACTTGTGATCCTCTGTAAATAGTCTCTAAATTTCATTAGTTTCCATGATGCTGCAATACCTATAACGGGGCTTGGTCTTCGTGCTTAGTCTTCGGGATGACTTTGGTCAGTTTTTAGATGAACCGACAAAAGTCATCCCTTTGGTATGCACTTTGCACCCAAAAAGTGTAAGGTCATGCTCCTGGACATGCAGTCACTGAACACGCCAATTACAATCCAGGGAGAGGCACTGGAAGTTGTGGAGCGTTTTACATATCTTGGAAGTTGTATTAGTTCTGCTTGTAGTGTGACAGATGAGGTCAATGCACGAATCTGCAAGGCCCGGGTCGCGTTTGCTAATTTGAGACACCTATGGCGCCAAGTGTGAATCTCAAGGGACGTGTGTATCAAGCTACAGTGCGGGCTGTTTTGTTGTATGGCTGTGAGACTTGGCCTGTTCGAACAGCGGAACTGAGACATCTTCAGGTGTTCGACAATCGTTGTCTCAGAACCATAGCTCGTGTGGGTTGGTGTCGGCGTATCCGTAACGAGGCTATTAGAAAGCGAGTTTTGGGTTGTGCAACGGGTACTTCCATTGAAGAATGTGTCCAGCACCAGAAGCTGCGTTGGTTGGGACATGTGTTGTGCATGCCTAACCATCGTTTGCCGAAGAGAGTGCTATTTTCCGTGCCCAATTCAGAGTGGCAGAAGCAGTGCGGTGGCCAACACTTGACCTAGCAGAAGGGCATGAAAAAAATCACGAAACGTTTGGGTGCTGTCGGTGCTACTCGCCTTCCAGGATGGGGACCGCGCCATCCCCACTGCGCCTGGCTGGAGATACTGCACGATATGGCTGCCAACCGATGTCAGTGGCGATCTTGTTGTCAGTTTCTATCCAGACTGCCTGAATGAGTGTTTGGAGGTGTAGACACCTCAGAATGATTGTAGTAAGGTAGCAGTAGGTCCCAAAGCGTATTCACTCTCCCTCTCTTCATTCTTTTCTTCACAATAAGTCTTTCAAGTAAATCGTGGTTGTACGGCAGCGAAGCATCGGTGTTGAACACTGATGTCATGCTGTGGATAATAATGATGATGGCTTTCATCTGACGATTCTTGTATCCCATTTTATGGAGAGATTGGTAATTTTCTGCGCAGTCACGACAACTTCTAAGAACGAGCCGCTCTGGTAACCACCACTCTAAAAGACGGTGGTCAACTCACCTGTTCTTTTTTAAGTGTCGCAAATCCAAATCGTCAGTCATCCTTAAAAAGACAGTTTTGAACATTTGCACTCAGGGATACGCTGGAGCAAGCGTTGTGAAATCCTAAGCCACCCTAGCTGACTGCAGAAGGAAGATAGATAGATAGATAGTTTATAAACTACCCTTATTGTGTCAAGTTCCTACAGATACAGTGAAAAATACCTCGAAATATACGGTAGATTGGCCTGCATTCACATCTCATTGTTTAATGCTAAGCGATCATGTGTCTGTCAACGGAAGCCAACCAACAGGCTTCATTGAGTCCGTCTGTCGACCTTATTCCTCCGGGTTCCTTCCTTCAAAATCACGGGCTCACCCGCAGTAGTGCATTATCCGCCGCGCAAGGCGTCCGTTTTAGCTTGAGCAAGCGCAGTGGTTCAATCACAGTTGACAGACGACTCCCTATGGGACCCAAACTAAATGCAAGTGTTTTTGGACCAGTGTTTAGCCCCAAATTACACGGAAGGCGATTGGTAACCACATTACTATAATAGAAACACAGTTCAGTGGGTGACAAAACGGGTGAAACGATTAAATGTGCTGCTCACGCTTTCGACCCTGGCTGGCACACGGCGATCCTTTACCATCAGACATAATGTCAAGTTTCTCATCAGATATGGGCGCTCACAATCCAAAACCTTTTTTTTCAGTCCAGTCCAATTTGTTTTTGAGGCATCCGACCTTCATGCCTCCTGCCCTATTCTGATAATTAATGAATTTCCGCCAAGCTGCCAAATCGGAGTGACAGGTCAGCCGGTAAGAACGTGCAAATATCCAAATAGACGGTGTTGTGTTTATTTTTCATTCCCCGAGTTTGTCTTGGGACCAAATTGGAAAATTATACCATACTGACGAATTCTATGAAAAAATCGATCATTAATATTGATTATTTGGGGGCCGAAATTTCGGGCCATAGGCTGAATATCCTATATAGTACATACTGACGTTCGTAGTTCTTGAGGCATAAATATAATAAATAATCGTTCAGCTGTAACACCCTTTCGGTGCCTAGCTGCCATGCCACCCGAAGGAAGCACGAGAGCTGAGATACTGCCAGGTTGTCCAAGCCTAGACAGGGGAAGTCGAGAGACAGAGGTCGGGCTCAAACCGCGGACCTTCCGGTCAGAAAATTCGTGCTCTTACCACCTGAGCCATCTCGCTCCTTGAGGCAAACTATTCTCGAATGCAAAGTGTGAACTTGAGTTCATTCAAGATGTTTATTCCTAAATCGGAAGGATGTAGAAACCTCAAATGTCACGCACAACGGTTGAGTGACAATGGTTTTTAACAAGACATTTCAAGTCACTGTGTTTAATATCCTGCATTCTAATCTTCAAACCCAAGAAGCGTTTTCGGGCAAGCTGGTGAAACATTCTGTCAGACCTCAGTAGGTCATTGGATGACCCGAACTAATAACGAACCTCCACCATCCGGTTGACTATTTTCATCTGGCTTCATCTTTGAAAGTACCCGTATCACACCAATCATACTGAGATTATTTTTTTTTTAAATGAAGCTACCGAAAACGTACGTATTTCAAAAATAGCATCCAAAGCGTTTGTTGATATGCGAGAGGGACATTTTTATTTCAGGCGTTGGTTGTTGCAGGATTTTGTAGAATCCACCCTCATGGACTCTCGTAAGAACAGTCGTCCTCCTGTCCTGGAGTAGTCATTCCGATGGGTCTACACGAAGCTAAACGGCATCAAAATAGGAACATAACCGTGTTTGAGTTATTGATTCAACTTGCTTTAAACAAAACATGTGCCAGATTCGGCATCTGTATTGATTGGGCCAAGTTTTGTCACAGTAAAATGCTGAACAAGGTCTCGCGTTTTGTCTACCCAATTTGAAGGTTCACGTGGTCCGGATATGGTCCGTAAAAAGCAACAAGATATTGCGGACGCAACCGCCAAGTTATTTCGTCCAGAATGCTCGGTTGGTAATTTGCGGATTTGTGTGAAAGGCGCAAATCGATCAAGTGGGGTTGAAAACAGTTCAGTTCATGCGAAATAAATTTTTGGTAGAAAATATTACGAACGGAAGTTAGATTACTCTAGCTGCGCACAAAACAATGACCTGTAGGATGGGACTCGGGTCCAGGCCTAGACTTGTACAAGTTGTAGCTGCCCCTTCGCCAAAATACATGACTGTACAGCTCACCGCCACTCACGAGATCACGAGATCTGTCTTTTTCTACACTCACACAAACCACGTCACACAAAGGTGACTCATGTGATACTGACTGTCTCTACCGGCCAGTAAGCGTAGCAACAGGTCATGTGCTGACACCCACGTACACGCAAACGCACCTACATATAGGAAAGCCGAGCATAGTCGAGACACACAGACTCGCGCGCGCACAGGGAGCAGGAAGTCAACTAGTCTCCACAAGTGAACAGACAAATATGCAACACGTGTAGCAGCTATGCTGCGGAGAAAACACGTTACCTCCGTCCGGACTTTCACCAAGGGACTCTCACAACCGATAAGTTCCCCTTTTGTCTTGCTCCACATTCCGCATTGTATTTATTTTTATACGTGTTGCAACTCACCACTGTCAACCATAGTAAAGACTATTATTAGTGCATATATACCTTCTGAATCATATTATGGCTATCATCAACTGTGCACTAATAAAGTAAGACTTCATAGCATTCAGAGCAAAAATCGATAGTACAATTATTTGTTGAGGTAATACACAAACCTTATTGAATTAGTCAGAATAGACTGAGACAACTTTTGGGGTTGTGCACAATACATGGGCCGGATACCCAAAAGTACAACTAAGTGGAAGTTGTTTAGTCCTCTCAGCCCACAGTGTTTCTCTTAACAATGCAGACAGATGCGAGACAAAAGCCCAATGTATGGATCAATAGCTGGGCGAAAAAAAACCGGGCACACTGTTGCCAAGTCAAATAATACTGCACGAGAAACCGAACAACTAACAAGTCTTAATATAGTCAGGCTTGAATAGACGACAGTGTGTGACGTTTTTCACCCAGTCTGCTGTGCTTTTCTCATAGCAGTTCATTGTTGAATTTGTTCTGCTGCGTAGGCTGCTGGTGCGACAATGACAAGTGGATTGTGGCGACTTTTCAAACGATTCACAGGTTAAATGTTTTGGTTCCACAATGGTATTTTAAATTTCATACCTATACATATATATACATATATATATAAAGATAATAAAAAAGATAATCGTTCAGCTGTAACCCTCTTTCGGTGCCTAGATGCCTCCCAAAGGAAGCAAGAGGGCTAGGATTGCCCAGGGGAAGTCGAGATACAGAGGTCTGGTTCGAACCACAAACCTTCCGGTCAGTAAATTTGCGCTCTAGCTAATGAGCCATCTCGCTCGGAACGTCTGCACACCCCCGAGAGGAACACATTTAACACGATCGCCTCGGGCACCTGCCAGCGGTCATCTGGCGACATATATGGCAACTTACCTATCCCCCGGCGCTTCACTGGTAAGCACCAGAAAGGTTGAGACGTTTTTACGGGGCGCGCACACAAAAATATCCTGCCTAAACACCTGGTATCAGTGAGGAATACGAACAAAACGTTGGTGAACACGAGAATCGGAGAAGATAACAGAATTTTTGAAACTGACCTCAAGCTGGTTCATCTGATTTGAGTGAATGATCAACAGCTCGGTTTTTGCCGCCTTCAATGATATAGCCCTCAGTGGTCCCCAATGCGGGCAGCAAATTGTGTAACCGAACTATCTGGAGGACCAAATAAGACCTTAACCTGATATTTCAGCGTTGAGTAGTTGGCTGGTTCGTTGGACAATCGGCGGACATCATTCTGGATTTCCGTCTTCAGTGTTTGATCAAGGAATACAACGTTTTTGATTGCTTGGATACCTTCTCAAAGCTATTCAAGTTCATCACGTTACGTTGAACAGGAGATACATGTTGCAGTGACGTCACGCAACAGCCTGCTGTCTGTTCAGGATTCCGTTGTCTGTTTACGTAGCCTCGAGTTTCGGAAAACAACCCATTAAGTGGTTGTTGGGCTGAGTTTAAACGAAAATGAATAACTCATAAACGAGACATTCGGTTGAGTCTCCCGTGAAAATCAAATTGATTTACAAAGTGTGTCTGTCAAAATCTGTACAATTTCGGTTCAAGAAGAACATACGGTTGACGGAAACTTGGGGGCTGCGCCTACCTGATGAGCCCCAAGAAGTGCAAAACCGGTCGTGGGCTGTCGAAAATTAGTGTCCTTTGTTAAAAAAGTCTCCAAGTTTGTCTAAGCGTACCGACTGTGACAGGTCCTGCACCGATAGACCTTCGAAGTTACAAACCGAACAAGCGACAGAGTTTTACTCTTGGAAGAAAATTTCCATTTGTCATCTTTGTAAAGATTTATGCATACAAAAATTATTGTTGACGGAGCTCCAACAAATTTGTTACACACACACACACACCTTTCACGTTATCATACGACTTGATCATATTGTTGCAACTTTCTATATCTTCAAAATTGTCCTTCCCGGTTAACAAGTCATAAGGACCGTCAATTTTATTTTTTGGTATAATTGAAGTCTATTTCAATTTGAGAAAAACATTTGTATTTTCCAATTTTCTTGCCACGCAAATCGTTTTTACCGCTTCTGCTATGCTATTTTCTACCACAAGCTTGGTCAGTTATAAGTTTGTTTTACTGCATCAGTTTGCGACTCGGTTTCGATCACGCGTTGACTGTTGATTCATATCGGCTTTCCTTGCTTTTTGGAGTACATCACCGTTTGTCGAAAACCGTTGAGGTTTGTAATTTTGTGTCCATGGAACTACTTTTATTTTTGTAGTACAACACACTTGCGTAACCATTCGTTCGGAGTTTTTCCGGTTTGGTTGCTAACTTTGGTCCTCGTTGCTCAAGAAATCGAAACGGCCGTTACACTTATATATTGCCAAGTTCACACACGTTCCCGTTTACGTCCAAGTTTATCAATATACCGTGGTACAGTATCACTGCACTGTACATGAGGTTGGCCTGTGCGCAGCACATTCATTTGAAGAATACAGTAGGTGGGAAATTTAGCTGTGATTACGTCTTTCGGTAAAACCAAATCAGCATGCAGAGGAGTGCATTTCACCGGAGAAGTTGGCCCAATTTGTGTTCAAGTTGGTGGGGACCGTGCGTACGTGTTGAGCCGCGGTGAAATATGATACCTCAAATATCGTACTAATCAAAAAACCGGACGACTTTCTGTAGCATATTCAGCGGAAGAAGAACATCTTAGGCGAGATATTCGGTTAAAAGCAAATTAATGCGCAAATATGTATCGCCGTACTGTTTTTTGTCCGCCCATTTCAAACCCCAGCAGATGTTTTGCATATCGCTCATAGAAAAAACGCGACCTCGGTTGAGTGGATGTTTTCTTGTGTTTCTCAATATACTTTTGCTTTCCATGACATTAGGATTTCTACAAGTTCATTTCAGCGCTGGTAGTCTCAGAAACCACACTACACGTAGACTAAAGTTATTGACTTGGTAGACGTGATTATCAGAAACATCTCGTATGGCCATTTTCGAATTCATTTGTGGTGGTAGGGATGCGCAAATCTGCTTCTACATGAATTAATCTTTAGCGTGCTACGTTATTAGCCAGACACCGTTGACATTTGCCAGTTCGTCACGTGAAAAGTTCAAAGCTTTTTAGAAAATGTTTACGAGTATTATCAAATCACTATGATTTGGTTAGACGCGCGGCTCCAGAACGAACTAAGTTCAGACTCTCTGCGACAGTTGGTTAAATTTCTGTGTTTTAAAGTACCCTTCACATGCGCTCCTTGTAACAATTGACAATATTCCTCAGCCATCTACAGTTCACGTAACTACACATAACTTCCTTTCTTGATTATATCCAACTAGCTTGACTTAAATCCAGGGTATTGTAAACAATCAGGATTGGTCAACAAGTTGATGTTTACTTCAACCTCCTGTTTTACCGCAAAATCAAATTTGCGTGCCAGTATATCTATAAAAAATCCGTGTTAGCAAGTGCCTAACATTGCATTGCTATGCTTTTGGATAGAAGGACATAAGTATTCCAGCTTGTCATTGGCATCCAGCCGTTCCTAGACGTCTTTGCCAAGTAAGCTGTTTTCCCGAGGAGGCTGAGAACCCAGCTGGATCTCTCGTTTATGATGTTTTCAAGCAAATGAGTTTGAATTTGGGTTGAACTAGAACATGGGGTTCGCGGAAATTCGGGAACTGCGCCTACCCGATAAGCTTCATAAAGGGCCAAACCGGTCGTGGGCTTTCGAAAAATTTTCAGCAACCTTATGAGTAGTGTATTACGTCTAGTCCTTTCAGATCTGTAATCAACGCACACCCGGACGCAACCCCCAGGTTTTTCTAAATAAACTGAAATAAAGCAGGGTTAGTGATGTGATGTCTCGGTTTCCAGTCTTGTTCATTCGCCGTTATACGGCTTCTTTTGAAAAAGCGAAAGCCTGCAGAATCGTCATCAACAAGAAAATGGTTGCAGCGCTCACTGAGAACTACTCTATAAGTGTTATCTGGAGCACAACTGCCGGATTTTAGTGTTTTTTTGTTTCTGTTCATGGGCCGCCATGTTTGAGTCACAACTAATGAGACAAAATGGCGGGTGACAACAGAAGCCTTTACTCAGACAAATATCGTATATAAAAGTGCCCCTTTTCAGTCCGTATCACAGACATGATGCTTCCAATTGAGCCAACCACAATAGCAACGGAAGACGTCGCCCCATTTTGTCACCTTGATTACCACGAATATATTAACAAGAACATATAGTCAGCGCAGGCATTATTCCCACCTGATCAACTGCCAATAAATTGAACCATGCTACCAGTGTAACGCCGCATACTACTGATGAAACATACGAGTAGTGTCAGGTCCAGCTTCAAATCTCCATCTGCACCGCCTTTTCGTTATTGATTGATAGTCAAAGGATGTCCAAGAGATTCCGAGGACACACTTCAGAATGTTCACCTTTCAAATACTCGGTGAAAATGAGATTTGTACTAACTGTCTAAGAGGCTGCCTGAAGTCCTGGTTGGTAAGAGTAAATCCAGCTAGGGGCTGCCGAAAATGTTTCAGCAACTGGTGTTCTACCAAGAAAACGTATTGCCGCATCGTCCCATGTAGCCACAACGGAAACATGGAGTGTCCTTTGCGCGGCACCTTCAGGTACAGTTAAGTCTCTTGCCAAAAGCTACCTGGTGTACCAATGAATGTACCTTGCGAATTTCGTAAATTTGGATTCAAATGGAACATAAGATTGACGGCAACTCGGTGATGGTGCCTACCTGGTGAGCCCGAAGAGGAAGGACACAACTAGCTATTGGTTGTCACAGAGTTTTCAGGAAGCTTGTGAGTAGTGTTCCTTCAACAAAATGAACTAAAGTTATTTTGTTATGCTCCCGGGAAAAAATGAGATGGATACTCATTCTTATTTCGCCAGACTTCCATCATAACGACACAATGACCCGTGGCTGCTCATGTTGCCAAAACCGGTTAATCGGATAGCGAGTCACTTGGTTCCATGGTTCTGTATGATATCATCGAGTCCAAACCAAGCAGCATATCTTGTTGTTTTTAACCTCAAGTCGTCCCCTATCAGTACCGATGACCCTTGCTCTGTCCATCTTACACTTGGTAAAGTACTTGAGGAAGCTGAGCAATTACGTTTTCTTTTGCAATGAGTGAGTAGGCGAAATCTCTGGTTCCGACCTGACGGGTTGCTCAATACATGAAAGTGAGCATCGCCTGATTTTGAACCGAAATGTAAATTTATATCTACACTTGAACGATGGAAAAATAACGGAGGAATTTCGCAAAACCGTTTTTTTCAACTTGGAATGTTCTGCTGTTTTGTCAAAGGCTCAGACTAGTTGATGATCCCGAGACATGGGAAAGTTTCTGCTCCGGGAGAGACGTGAGGCACTGCGTTTAGAGTGTAGTTGCAGCAATGTACGCATGATCGTGCATCACCTTTTCATGGCTTTGTTTAAATCAATTTCTGCTGAAACTTGGGTGTATCAGTCAATATTGATGACGATGAGTGACATCTGTGACAACTGTTATACTTACAAACTGCATTAGTTCTTTGACTGATAGTTAAGTAATTCGAAATATGTTTTAATCTATAAAGTTCATGATGCAGGCTGACGGAACGTGCACTGTCCTAGTCGTTGCGCAAACTTCCAGATTTGAGTAGTGACTCCTGGGCGGCGATCAGCGAGGGTTATTGGTTGCTTGACGGCTTTAACTCAAAAATCCCAAGTTCGCATGGCGGCACAGTGCATAATGAGACCGTATGGTGTGTAGTACATTATCGAGAGAGGTCTCAAATGTTCTTTTATACCAACAAGCACTTCCACAAAAGGAGTGCGCGCTGCCCCAGTTAAAACAGCAGCTCAAGCACTGGGTCTTGCAGTAGCACCACCTGGATCGGCAAACATCCAACTTGAATTTTCAGGCTGTATTTTGCACAAAGTGACACGTGCCAACTGGGTAATCACTTGTCCATTAGGTATGCCATGTTCAAGGTCGCCAAGTGTTTCGAAATCGGACCAATCAAGTCGGGATGAGAGTGCAGCTGAGTAGTAATAGTTGATCGATACAAGCTATCGGGAATAATTTGGTCAGGTTTAGCCGTGTTCCACACCAAATTTTTGAGCAGAACGGGAGATATTTTCTAAAGATTACTGATTTCTGGATGTTAACTAGGCTGTAAATTACTGCAAAATGACCAAAGTTGTGTTTTCGGATATTTGATCCACAAGATAACGAGGAAGAAGTGAGGATATTTTAGTTCCGCAGATGAGTACTCCTTGTTCATCCTTCCGTTTTCATTCAGCCGTTTTGCTTTAGAGATGTGTATTGCGAAACGAACTGTATTCTTAAAAAGCGGGTGGGTTGAATAATAGGACTGAGGGTAATAAAGTGATTGAAAACGCGCGAATCATGAGCAATGCTCAGTGTAACGAAAGATTCGTCTGTTACTTCCAGCTGACTAAGTGTTCAGTATTAGTTGAGCCCATTACTTGCTGATGAAACGATTAGTTGTTCCAACCTACAGTCTTAGATTGTGCAGCGCTTTTGGGCAGAAAATAGTTATAAGGTTACTGCAAACACTTGCCTTCTTTGAATGTTCACAAACTACCCTTGACATTTTGTCAGGAGCGATTCAAATGAGTGAACCTTCTTTGAATGTTCACAAACTCGCCTTGACATCATTTTGTCAGGAGCGATTCAAATGAGTGAAATCGATCGATCGATTAACGTACTGTCCGGCTCGACGCCTCGTGTGGGCTTTACTGAGTCTCTCGTGAAAACCAAATTGATTTGCCAATGAGAGTATGTGTCAAAATCAGTCCAATGGTATTTTCCATTTGGTGTTTCCTGTGCTGTGAGTGCACATCACACTGTTTATGGCACCCGAGTTCTACGGGGCTTCGTGATAATTGCTATACTTTGCTTGAAATTCGAATCATATGACTCTGCACCACGCAGTAGTTGAAATCAAAATCAAGTTTTTTAATTGCTTTTATCGAAATAATCAGTACTAACAGAATGAATGAACTGCATTCAGACTGGTTTTGTTGCTTGTTAAACACTGAACCTGGAGGCGCGGCTCTGGTTGTCACGTTTGTGCGTTAGGAATATCATATTCCGGGACTTCATGAACACTGTCATCACAAAGCCTGCTATCTTGTGCCTCACCAAACTAGGTGATTTTTCAAGGCTGCCATGCAAGGTCGCCATGCAATTTGAAACTCCGTCTACTTTTAGGTATCTCATTCTCAACGACGCGCAATTACACGTGAATGATACTCAGTGGTGAATCTGATCAGTAGAAACCTCAATGACACAAAGAGCAGACATTGAAATGTTTTTTCTGTACTTGGCAAAGTAATGAATCAAACGAAATGGACGAAAATCGATCAGCGGATAAATTATCACTAACTACAGGAAAGGTTGTTGTCTCGATCAGAAATCAAGCAGGCAACAGAACACAAATGATAATGGCACACGAGGCCCAGAGCAACTGATGTTTCGAGTCCGAATTGGTCTTGGTTTCTCATGTGGACACATTTGCTGGACCCTTGAATAGTTTGGACACCGGACCGGCTGCCGGCCTGGCTGGCCATCACGGCTACAGTAGAACGCCAGATGATGTGGGACCAAAGTTTTGCCACCTTGAAAAAAGTGGGTTTGCTGATCGAGGGACTGTGCTGAATGCTTGCAAACTAAACTCATTTGCAGACACGGAGAGTCAGTTGAATCCGAGCTGAATCCCTATTATGTCTTACTCTTCATCTGAGTTTGCTGTACAAAAGCTGCCTCATGTCTCAGTTGGGGCGATTCATGAGATGTCGTCGTGTAATTTCTTGATAAAACACTACTCAAAGGGGTTTCAGCGACCATTTGTAGTTTAATTCCAAATGCTATGTTTCGGATCGGCTTTCCAACAGGTGAAAAGTGGGTCATAATCACTATTAAACGTTGAGTAGACGTAATACTCTACTCATAAGGTTGTTGAAATCTCTTCGACAGCCCATGACCGGTCCTGCTCTTCCTGGGGCTTGTCAGGTAGGCGCAGTTCTCGGATTTTCGTCAACCTTGAAAAAGAAGTGTGTGAAATCCTACATACACACTCAGCTGCTTATCAGTTCGCTTTTATATAGGAAACCCCTGAATTCCAACTGAACCTCTCCTTTATGATGTGTGAGGTGGAATTTAGGTGAGCCGCCCCCAAAAAACCAGAACGGTGTCCAAATGGGTGTATCTGTCCATTCTCAAACATGTTTGGTGAGCTAGGCCGTTCAGTCTTGACAACTAAATATTGGGGACAATTATCTGTTAGTCGAAGCCATTCTACCCTGTGCAGCATGAGCTCAAAGGTGCTGTGACCAACAGTCACGTGACAAAACTGAGCTGAAGAATATGCGGTGGACCGCGTTTTCAAACAAAAATGTCACATGGCGCGGCAGTACAAGCTCCAGTTTTATGCTCATTTAAATTTTGGCATTTGGCAAGGCATGTTCTGGTCGTAGTGCATCCAGTTGTTTACCACCTTGTGTTCCGTACCACATCGTGCTGTCCGCTGAACTCCGTGTCTGATGGTCATGTATGTTTGACCCAGTGAATGTTTCACCCACCAGTGACTGGTTCTGATAACAGAGTTAGCCACATTTGCTTCATGCCCAAACGAGGGAGCTCAAGACATTGCTAGGAAACTCGAAACGACAGTGGATTCTGCATTAGTTGAGTTGATGAAATCACCATATATGAACATATATATTTTAGTCATGTCCGTACCGCTTTCTGCCATTTCCTCCACGCACATTCATCCGTTCTCGTTGCTGATCGGGCGTTTCAGCCATTGATGTGTGCTCCACATCACTGTTAGCATTTGTCATCCGTTTATGCCCACATCCAGCTTGACCTAGTTATCGAGGCTGTTATTTCATTCGGCTGTAGAATAAATCGGAGACATGATAATGCCGTTTAAAAGGGAAAAAGCTGTCGTGCTTCGTAGCAGGCCCGCATGGTTTCGGCAGCAAGACCCCGAAGGGTAATGACCTCTCGTGATGTGCTACGCAGTGTAGATATTGCGAAATCGCTTGCGATCCATTGATCTGAGTGTTGCTGTTTCGGTAGCCACCTCAAACAAGGGAAGGATCAGATCTGTATTAGTTTAGACGCATACACTACTTGGTTGATGAGGCCAGCCAAAGCTCCTATCCGAAGTTGGTTCACCAGAGCGCATACTATCGTTCCAGATTAACGTAAAGGTCGTTGAATCAATGAACCAGTCCGTTTTGGCTCTGACCTACTCTGAAGATGGTTCGTTTCTTAGATCGGCCAAACTTTAGCGACCGGATTGCATGAAAAACTTGCCAAAGTGCTTTACTCTGCTGTTGACTCATGATACCAGGCAAAAACTAACCACAGTCTCGTTTCAGAAGGCCTTGGTAAACAGTCGGTAGATTTTTGGGATCTTTTCCAGATAAGCCCCGCCACTAATGCAAAAAGTGCGTGTGCGAAAAGTTAAGCCCCGCCACATTTTGCCAGCTCCAATTTAATGTACGCACACAAGCTTGACCTATTTTTGATGAAAACAATTCCTTATCCGCATCTACGCTCATTTTGTGCAAAAACTTCCTCCGTTCGGACGTAAAAGCTTAAATGAACTGTCTGACGCTTTCAACTCTAGTTCATGACAAGGAGACGGCAATATGTTTTTTGCAAAGCCACGAAGTGATCCATCAGCAACGTTTATGCAACGATGGCCACCAAATGACACTTTCAACTGTTTCTGACAGGTGGAGGTGTGCTGCCCGACAGTGTCGGCAAGAAATCGGTCTTCGAAAACTTTGTGCGTCCACGACTGGAGCTCACACACAATCATCGAATCTCTTTGGCACGTCTACAAGATGCCGAATAAACGCCAATGCGGCACACATCGATCTTTAATGGACAGCTACTTGTGTGAGTTCATTTGGAGGCAAAGACACCGAAAAACGGACCTTTTCATGCAAATTATTAATGACATGTCCCAATGTCACCATCTTCAATAAAAACTAAAGGTACAAATTTCATATCCTCTTTATTCTAATCTTTTTTTGGGTGGCGTGGGTTAATTTTTTGGCGGGCCTTATCTGGAAAATATCCGATTTTTGTATACCAAACCCCTAAAACGATGAAATCTCAATCGGTTCCAAACTTTTACGATAGATTGATAAGAACAGACTCCTTCTACGAGCTTCGGCAGTCAGTATGACTATGCCAGCCAGTGAAGGGACATGGTTTTGAAACTGTACATTTCTGAATGACGTTCAATCATCAAGGTAAACGCACTTCCGGTTGACGTTGGTGTTACCATTCACATCTTGGTTGTTATATGCACACGAAATCCGATCGCTGTTCCCCTCACTCGAACGTGGGAAATTTTCAAGTCAAAACAGTGTTGCGGGTGAATTCTCTCGAGAAGTTTACACTCATTTGTTTACGAGCCAAGTACCATGTTACTTGGGTGCGCCACATTGTCTTCTGAATGGTGTTTTCCGGAGTCCAACTATCAGTCAGATCTGATCAGCTTGAGCTTGTGCCTTTGCATGTGCTATGACTGGGATGTGACCGCAATGCGCCAATGTTCGGGTACCTATTCTAAGTCTGGCATCTGGCTGTTTAATTAGGTGTGCCGTTAGTCCAAAATGGTTGGACAGGGATTGCCTCAACAATACGTCTGACAAGTCCGTTACACATTTGACGTCACGAATTACAGACATTTTTATGAGCTGGACTACAAATGAAGATGCCCTGAAATCTGGCAGTCGAATAAAGGAATGTTAGATGATGTTCGAGTCCATACGAACCAGTCGTGGATTTTCGAAACCAAGGTAGAGCATTCTGGAAAATTGAAATTCCCTCCACTTAAAACGATAGGACACGAACTGACCGGAGACGAAAGGGTCCGTAAATGGTCGGTGGAGTTCGAATTTGACCTTGACACACATGTGCATTTCCTGTAAAGACGATTACATCCAGGTCGATTGTCCTAGCCGATGGGCAACTATTTTCAAACGGATGAATCCCGCCTCCAAACAAACCCATATTGATACTACACAATCTGGCTTGCAGCACGATAAGCAGAATAGTAATTTATCTACTCTGTCTCTCTCTGCACTGACTGACCACCGGCAGCACTGTTCTGTTACGGCCTCATTGAGTCGTGTCCGCCAATCATCTTAACTCAAAGGTCACCCCGTCTGACAGTGACAAATCACCTACATACCCACCAGGGTTCATGATCCGTCTGTCGCACCTGTTCCGACTGGTCTGGTTATATTGCCCGTCAACCAGATCACGAGATCGGTCTTGCAGCCAGTCAGCGAAAGACTAGGACACCTAATGACGCCACGAATGTGGCGTGATAGTTTAATTTCGACAACCTGTGCGTAAATAATACTTTAGGGTTCGAAACCCAACATTTCGTTCGATATTCGGGATCACCGACCCCAGTGCATGAATCAAAGTCCCGTATCGCAAACCCAACAGATACATCCTTCTATCCAGAAAAACAAATTCGAAATATCAGTTGAAACTGACTAACACACAGACTAACACAAACTTAATAAATATCGGGAAGACCAGATTATCCTGATGCCTCTTACGAAACTTTTGTCTCCCTACTTGTTTTATTTAATGCACATAACACGTCGACTGGTTATCTGTCCCCATATGCCAAATGTAACAGTAAATATATATTGATTCAATGGAAACTCAAAGTCGCAGTAGTCAGAACCCATAATCAGTGAGTAAGAAAGCCCCTATTCCAGACACGTCACAGTTGCAAAATTATCCATTTTACGAAGCACAGCACCAAAATCATGGTTGTAATCGAGAGGAAAGTTTTTCAAAACAACCAGAAAGTTCAAAAGTTGGGCCTTCAAAAGTTGGCTACAAATGAACACGCTTCAGATACACGCGAGAATGTAGTCTATCCCGGTAAATTCAAGATATCACCTCAAAAAGCCGGTTAAATTTCCGGTTACGTTCAACAAGTCCTCCACAGTATTGTTTAGATAACCGTGTGTGACCGGTAACCCAACTGTCAAACTAAACTTATCGAAACATCAGTTACATATTGAAAGAAAGTTTTATTCCAATCCATCATTGTCAGATTTCGCGTCATCCGAATGTACCAAGCATCGTTTGCATAGAAATCCCTTCACTCTCGATCAACATGCTTGGCAGCCGTCAACTGGAGTTTCTATGACTTTGATATGAAAAAATATTTCGTTTTGACAAATTTTTCTCTGTGCACTATTCCTTTAGAGAATGGTGTGCAAAAAATGTACGTCTGGTCGCGCGTCATGTCTAGAATAACTGCATGGAAGTTCGTAGTAACTGCGTTGTCTGTTTTTTTCGCACCTTCGACAGCATCTGAAATTTTCCTCGCCATTTGCCCAAACGTGTCACTCAATTGTCGGAGCAAACATTGACCAAGTAATGTGGGTTGCGATTAAACACAAAATGACAATTAAATGGCTGGTCTTGCTTTTTCTAACGGAAATAATTCTGTCTATCCCAAGTTATCTACCGAGAGAAATGACGGGGAGCTCAGAGGGAAAGTTGTGAGTCTCACGAGCTTCCGTTTCTGACTGTGAGGAGCATTCAGATTACTAGAACGTAAGATTTCAATCGTAAATCCAGCCCATAAAAATTGATTTCTTTCAAATGCTTCTTGTGTGACAGTTTCTGTGCACACGGGGATGCTGATTGCAATCGAGAACATATTGGTGACCGAGGGCGTGACCGAAAAACGCACAAATAATCGGCCGGGAATATTCGTACTTACAGTTTAGAACCCCGGACTCATTGGAGGTTTCTGTATCAAGATGGAGATTTATTGAAGATAAGGAATATCTCAGAGGCGATCCTTCTGAGGATGACGGTCATCACGTCGTGGAAGCCAATTGAGATTGTCCATGTTGTCGGTTTTGTTTTGCGTGAGGTTGGCTAATCGCTCAAGTTATGTGCAGTAAGCCTTTTAATTATTCTCAAAATGGCTTGTACACGAATGAAATTTGAATGCGCGCGCTTCCTGACCCATGCACGGCTGACCAACCACAATCCTGGCTTGTCCATGAATCGCATGTTCCTTATGTTTCGGAGAGTTGCAGTCCAACACCGGTCCTCTGTAAATATCAACATCATTGCCTAAATGATCGTCTCTCACGCTTAAGAGAGATGCAAAATTATCTCACATGATGGCGTTCTCGATTTGCTCATGACAGCCGCAGTTGCTTCCGACAAACGACAAGCTTACATGTAGGAACAATGACGTAACTTATGGACAATCAGAGAAAAAACGCCATGAACGGAACTTATTCGTTAGAAATGAAGCGTTCGCCTCCCTCGAGGTGTTTCTACTCACCTCTGCAACACGAAGCAAATGAGTGGTTGTCTATCATTTCGACAAATTCAAGTCAACATTTCGCCAGACGAAAAGGGTCGCTGGTCAAAGGTTGTGGGGAATTCGTTCACTGCGAATATCCGCCGTTTAGCATTCGGTCATTCAAACGTCGAAGACACTAGGGGAGGGCAATCGCACGATATTTAGCCAAGTTATAAGGAAACGTACAGTGAACATACACTCGCAACCAGTTGCTTCATTTCAGGGACAAAAACAACACCTGTTTAACCGCTTGAGCAACATCCACACTAGAATAACTTGAGAAGGAATATACATAGTTTGTGAGAGTGCACTGGCGAAATACGCTGACTCGCAACGTGCCAAATAAATGGGTCGGGATCATGTCTCAGGTCCCGCTTGACAGATCACATTTCTCAATAGGTAGGGTATATGGTGGTAGCCTTAAGGGTTTGCGCACGACAGTAATGCACTTTCAACAATAGAGCAAAGTGCTCTGGTGATCGCAAACTTGCGTGCAGTACGAAACATGGATTGCTTCCAAGAAGAGTGTGGTTTTGACATCCAGTTTGAAGAGTGAATGTAACGGACATATGTTCGAAAGGTGTTAAGTTGTACGCCTAAGGTCCTGTTGGAATTAAAAACGACGAATAAGTATTGGAGAAAAAACTCATCCCGTCCACGCATAAGCAACACTAAATGTTATGTACAAAAATGTTTCAGGTTTTACGGCCGCAAATAATCAGGGAGCGCCGTCCTCATCGGCAATTCTTAAGGAAAACTCGCTTTTTTTTCTCAGCTTTACGGCAAATATTAAGTACAACACCACGTGCTCGGTAATCAGGACATCATTGCGAGATTTGGCTAGGTTTTCTAATCACTGCTGTGCGGACCACCAGGAGGTTCGGTGCGCGGAAGTTAACGGAATACGAAATTATCTCACCGAAAAGCGTACCCGAGAGTAGCTTCTCATGGGAATCGTTACAGACACTTGAAGACGCAAGCTGAACACCTTGTGCTTTTCACATTTGACTGTTCATGAATATTTTGCCCTATTAAGCATCGAAGCATTCAGTTATCAGAACAGCTGACAGAGAATGCAACTCATAGTCGCCGTCCCTCATCGTGCAGCGGCAAAGACTCCAGCAAATAAGACACTCATGATGATGTAGTCTGCTTGCGAAAAAAAGCTCCATACATATCGAGTTCACAGATAGCTTCGGTGAAATCGTTTGTCCTCCTACAGTCCATTAAAAATCCGAGTTTTTTCGTCCATTACAAATCCAAACTTATCACTTAGCCACCAAAAGTAGGCAGAGCTCTGAGAGATTTTGAATTTCGTTTGCCCAAATTGTTCCGTTCTACTGGTCCAATTACTTTGTTTGCAATAAACGGGGGTCCCCGACAACAGTACGATTCATTGAGTGCCAGTAAAGTAATACATTTGGTGATGCACGCAGCTGAATGGCCTGCTAAGGCGACTGCAGGTTGTAAATGACAGTTTACTTACACGTACTTCCACTTCGATTTCAAATTTCGAAACATGATTGGTGGGAGCTAAGGAACCGGACATTACCCAAAATAAGGAGATCAATGATGGATCAATCGGAATGTTTGATCAATGTTACATGAAGGGGAAGATAGTTCAAACCACTTGGAAATGATTCATTCACCCATCGGAAATTCGGAGACCGAATTCAGACGGCTCGTGGGAACCACCGCAAAATATTGAGCAAAATATTGGAAAACGTCTTGTCTCAGCATGAGTGGTGATTTTCTGACCACTGGATACCTTTGCAGCGGAACGAATAATTCAGACGAACGCTATTCATCACAAAAACTGCAAGAAAACAATTACCGTGCCGTGTTTATCAGCTGGAAAAGGACACACACTCTGATTACGTTATGGTCAATTTCAGAACATCCAATAATTCGTGTCCGTCATTAATTCTACATTCCGCGATTTTCTTCTTATTTGGACATGAAAAGTTTGTCTGGGCAATACGTGACTACCATTATTAGAGACCTAGTGAAAGTACCTTTAAACAAATGAATAGTTGTTTCCCGAATCACCCCTCGGAAGTCATAACAACATACTGGTTGCAATAAGAAACTCTCAAGCAGATCGACAGCTGAACAAATTTGGTATGTGTTCCTGGACTCATGTGAGCGTATCACAAAATAAAATTTGCAACTGCTGACTCGAGGAACAGTTCAGAATAAATTACGCAGATTATAGCAAAAGTATGGCTGTACGGTAATGTCATATTACATATATTCCAAATTACTTCCATCCTCAGGCTTTCAGTTTCCGCTAGGCTCACTTTGTATTTGAATAACAGGTCGATCAAATCGATGATTACTGCGGACTGTGAATCTGTATTCATGTAAGGAGCAACACGGGTTTTCAGCAAACTTGTGAGTAGTTTCCTTTATGAGAATGATAGCAAATTTGGTCAGCGCTTATAGCCTGCATCGTGCCAGAAAAGAAATTTATTGCCTTGAATTTTGGTACAGTTGAAACATGGAGAAAACTTCAAAGGAGCAAGTCTCATAAATGGAAGACGACGTTTGTTTTCTGCAAAGGATTAATTTCACATAGGTAAAGCAATGCGTTGCGAGAAAAATACACCACTCAGGTTAACTGAGATTTGAAATGCCGGTGATATGGGGATGAACTAAATGCATGCTAACCAGTGCTGAAAATTACCGCTGCATGATTGACATGTTAATAACGTGAAAACAGACGCAAGCAGATACCGGAGGCGGATCAGGAGAGATAACCACGTCACATTATGTATTTATTCATTTTAAACAAGTGTTAATGTTGTGTGGGGCTCTACGGTGGATAATGAAATCATATTTCAGTTCTATCTATCTATCTAAATGTCGCAAAACGCAGACTGAAGCAGTCACAAACGTTGATAAGAATTCCAGTCATGGTCGCGTCGGCGGCGCGTATGCTGATTATCCTGGCAGCTGGTATTTAAGCTGTTTCACAGAAGATAGTGGGGGGGGGGTGAAAATGGAGGTTTTGTTTGCTTCAGTTCGAACCAAAAGTTAACCGACGCTGTTTGAAATTTTCAATAGTTGGATGGTCTTTGGTGATGCATTTAGCACAAATTGCTTAAAAATTATTAGGAATTATTTTACCTCAACTGCTTTATTCAGACGGATAGAATGCACAATCAGTGAAGTGAAACATGAAGGTGACCACCACTCTCCCGAAGGATGGGTAACCCAACCGAAACATGCACAATTTACCGTGTTGTTCAAACCCTCTGATGACTCTTCAAGTCAGAGAGCGTGTAACTTGCAACTACGTCCTTTGAAAAATAACAAAGAAGGCGAATCGGTGTTCATCATTTTGTCATCCGTGGAATCCTTTCCACAGATACAATTAGGGTTCCCTGGCTGTTTGAACGTTAAAAACCAAATCAGTGTATGACGTTTTTGATCAGAGTTCCGTTTAAAATCGATGGCAAATAACCAATGTTGATTATTCGTCATTCACTCCTCATAAGGTTGCTGAGAATTCTTCGACAGCCCCAAAACCGGTTTCGCCCTTCTGGGGGATCATCAGGTAGATGCATTCCCCGAGTTTCCGTCAAACTTATGTTCTACTTGAAACCGAATTGCAGGAAATTAGTGAACTATACTCGGTTGCAAACAAACTTGCTTTCTGCGAGATAATCAACTGAATCTCCGGTCTGTGAGGCTTCCAGGCGACTGAATGTGCTGCACCAGGCCGCCTCATGTTTCAGCTGCAATTATTCAGGGTGCGCCATCCCAGTCAACAATTGTCAAGAACACCTCGGCTCTCCTAAGCTTTACGGTACTGCAAAAAGAATAGTTCCCCCGAGACTGATTTACTTGATCGTAGATCATTAAAGCATTGCAACAGTTGGGTAACCGCGGCACGACCAGGACGTTTGGTGAGCGGATGTTAATGGACTACGAAACTATCTCACCAAAAAGCAAATCCGAGAGCAGTTTCTTATGGGAATCGTCAGAAACACTTGGAAAACGGGGGCTGAAAACCATGTTCTTTTCACATTCAACTGTTTATGCACTTTTTGACCTAGCAAGCATGCGTCGAATGTAACAAAACAGTTGACAGAGATTACAAATGACTGTCGCTCTCTCTCGTCGTACAGAGCCAGCAGAGCCCCCAGCATATTCGGAGACAGTCATGGGGATGCAGTTTGTCCCCCGGAAGAAAAAGCGCCATACATACTGAGTACAGCGAGGGATTCGATGGAATCGATTGCCATCATACAGTCCAATACAAATCCGATTTCCGTGTAACCAAAGGATCCTAACGTAATGTACTTATGACATTACCACGTCTATGGAAGACACTCGGGTTTGAATCAGGTCTCTTCGATTTGCAGTCGAGTGCTCTACCAACGGGCAACGACTCCACGCCGTCGGACATAAGTACACCTGAATGGAAGTGGATTCGTTTGATGTATTATTATAGAACGTGATTTGCGCTATCATTGTCCGTCAGAGATGCAATCGAAATTATGTTGAACCATGGTGGGGGAGTAACAGTACATCCCGTTGTAATGCGTTACAGTACAGTTTGCCTATTCAAGTGCATCAGTTCGGTCGTGTTTTTTGTATTGATTGGCACTGCCATTGCTTTTACTGCATGACAGCGTACGCTGCTCGTTTGATTCTCCTTTGATGCCATTACCAACGTCGTCGTCTGCCTCACAGCTACGTCACACACAATTTGACCGAAATCCCAATTGGTACACAACGTCTGGAAAATGACAGATGCGTGAGCTAGAAATTACACCCTATCGGGTTACTTGCGGCTTATTCCAACCTCGCGAATTTTGTGTCGTGAAAATCGCTCATTAACCATGGTGCATAGCCTTCGTCAGTTGCACAAAATTTGTTGTGCAAACAGTGGGTAACGTTACTGAAAACTGAGGAACCATACCTAATTGATGAATCTTAGTAAGCTATAAACTGGTGGTGGACTCTTGAATAGTTTTCAGTTTATGTCACGAAAGCAAAAGTATTCTTCGATACGTTTGTCGACATGATTTGAGCGGCTTCGGCCGTTCTTTGTGAGGACGTTCTGATGCATGCATTTCGCTCACTTGGACGTTGTTTCCAATTACTTTGCATATTCACATTATCGTTGTATTGACAGTTCTCTCCCCTGCTATATGGTTCGAGCTGGTTCGCATGAGAATGCTAATCGATGGACCCCAGTTCCTCTCTTATTATTGTTCATCAGTAGCACATATCCTTCGAAGAGGTTGGGTCTCGAACACTTGACGTGGAAGGTAAGATTGTTATAGCTTGTCCACCAACGAATACTGAAAGATCTCGGATTGCCAAGTATAAACAGGCGAACGTAATCACGTGACAGGCTCAACTAATGTCTCGAAAGATGACTCCGGCTGTTGTAAGTGCTTATAGGTCAGGTGACATCACCGAAGTTTCAGACCCGATGACCTGGGATAAAAATAAAACTTAAGTTCGTTCACTCCTGAAAATCTGTCTATTCATTAGGCAGGATTCATCGATTCGGTCCCGTGTAGCGATGACACAATTTTAACCGTTATCACAGCATCGAATGACCACTCACTACATCTTTACAACTTTCGAGCGATATCTTAACTTGTGTCCCGCGGAGATGGTCAGGACATTTGTCTACATACTGGAGGATGGCGGCTAAATAGTAGTTTGATCACGTGAAAAAGACAATCGATGGATTATGCCTTAACTGTGGTAATGAATTCAACGCGATTCTGAAAAGGACAGTTGTAACCGTTGTAAACAGTTGTAAATCATATATAACCCATCATCTTAATCTGCGTGAGTTTGTGTTAAAATACATTTGTCTCAACTTTATTTATCGGCATAATATTTTATCAAACTAGGAATGTGATCAGTTGAATACACACAAAAGGGTGGATTTGATGTGTCCCGATGCCCACCTGAGCCAAAAAACTAAATGCCGCTACATTTGAAATTTTACGTCATAAATGGATTGCATCAAATGTTCAAGAGACTACAGTTTGCAAAAAAATAGGAATTTTAACTATGCACTACTTTTTTTAGCATTTTTTGATGCAATAACTAAGCTGCGGGATGAAAATTTTATTGGTTGGAAATTCATGACAGGCGCCATCCTAAGAAATGTTCCATCGGCTTAAAAGATGTAGTTGAGTGTTTCAGCTCGCGGTGATGAGAGGAAAAACATCGTTGAGCTATAACACCCTTTCTCTGCATGGACACCATGCCATCTGAGGGAAGGACGGGTGTTGATGCCCAAGCCTAGACAGGAACAGTCGAGAGGCCGAGCTTGGGTTCGGACTGCCGGCCTTTCGGAAACATTCTACGACCCGACGTATAATTTCTCACCCACTCGTCCATCTGTATAAAGATGTGACATGATGCTGTTTAGCCCCATAGCCTGTAGTTCTAGAAGTGACTGCTGGCTAACTGAACAAAACCAGTCCTTCATATTGATCGTTCCAACGCTGATCACTGAATGCTCTGTCGTTCTGACATCCAACCTTATCTAACAGACAGGTTATAAACAAGGTCGAAAGTAACATCGCTATTCAGCACCAGGTCTAAACGGCGACATTTGTTTGCAAAGAGGCGAGGACCAATACAAACCTTCCTGCATGCTTTTGGACTCTAGTTAATGGAATTTCCTCTTGCATGTTTTCGTGTGGATAAGATATATTGTTTCACTCTACTTAAATGGAATGTTCACGTGCATTCAGTGCGTTCGTAATACCATGCTCTTCACAGTTTAGTGCAGCACGGTAGGCCTACGGAGAGGATGCTGCTACCTGAGTGTTGCACGAACTTGAACGAGTACCACGATTATTCGGTGAAGGTGGAATTCAACTGTAATATGCTTTTCGTCAGTTAGACATTCTAGCGAATGGCCATGTGCGCGAATATGAGGCTAACCTACTGGTGGACTGCAGACATTTCAGTGAAATTTGGTTAAATAACGTGCCTATCAGGGGGCAAGATGGTTCAGTTGTTAAAGCGCGAACTTACTGACCGGAGGGTCCGTGATTCGAACCCGACTTCCCCTGTCTAGGCTTGGGCAAACTGGCAGTATCCCAGCCCTTCCTTCTGGTGGCATGGCGGCTAGAAAGCGGAAGGGTGCTACAGACATCCAGTGAAACACAAAGTATTTTCTACGTGGTTCTAAGCGTTCCGTTTCTTTAAAGGAGTATTGATATGGAGGAATGTACTCTGGCCTCTTGAGTGCAGGAGGTCCTTCTTGACAGTTTTTCGAGGTCAAGGCACAGTACCTATACATGCTGGTTTGCTCCCGGAATAGTCTCCGATGGCAGACGTGGAGTGAAATGCTTTAAAACCTCTCATGGACTGAAAGTTGCTAGTGGCCACGTTTTCACCTTGCGAGTGACCACATTTCAGGACATTGCCGGTGACAGCTTGGAGATGAGGAAGAATGTCCAATGTACGCATAACTTACTTCACCGAATATATTGAAAACAAAAGGAAGCAAATTCTAAACCGGCCTCATAAGGGGATGAGTGAAGCCGAAACAAACTCGTTCGCAAAGAAACTGTGCTAAAAAATGCTTGTTTCTCAGATCCGAGTGCTCGGACAGAACAGTTTCCTTCTAGTTGCGGTAAAATTTCGATAGCTTTGGTTCTATTTCCAGTATAACACACTTTCCAATTGACTGTTGTTCAAGTGTAACGGTTTGAGTACTCGTCGTTCCATCGATGAAAGACGTAAAAAAAGCTAGCTGACTTATTTACTAGGCGTATTCGAAAATTTCATCGATGAAAGACGTAAAAAAAGCGAGCTGACTTATTTACTAGGCGTATTCGAAAATGTCTTTCTCGGGGTTGAAAGTCTTGTCTGTCCTCATTTGATCCATTTTGCCGACGAGTTGAATGAGAGTATGCCAACTTTACACACCTGCCTAGGATCCTCCGACTTAGTTCAACTCAAGATAGTGCTTGGATCGTTTTTTCTACATGTTATTCTCACACTCAGCAGAGTACGTGATAGTTTTATGTCGTATTTCGTTCTGTTTATCGATACACTACGCAGGGATATGCATAGGGATTTGTATGCACAAGTCTTCCCATGTATAGGCACACTAAAACGGTCATTATTCATACGTGCACGCTGCGTACTGTAACACGATCGCGAAAAAAATTTAAGGTTCAAATCTTCAAAGAAAAGTGCGGCTGCAACCCAAATTCATACCGGAATTTTTGTGCTCTTCATACGATTTCAGTGCAAAAGCACCACAGTTCTGGTCACACCCGGAGATTCCGTGTTTTCAATGATGAATGGTTAATGAATTCCGAAACTATCAATTGAAATCGAATTGAATTGTCGCGAATCTTGATTTAAACTGAATAGGATAGGGTAATAATAACAGAGGAACTACAACAGGCATCCCAGGTATAACCGGGCCCCGGCGGTGCCTCGCCGTGCCTCCAAAACACCCGAGTTCCTCTTGGGAGGTTTACTTGAAATCAGCATAGTTGATCGCACATAAGCTTGCGTGATTTGTGCACATTGCTACTGGACGGACTCGTCCACCGGCGGTAGGTCTATGGAGAAATCCCACCAACTGTTGTTATAATTCGTCGCGATTTCACGTCAATGGTGTTACTCGTACAGGTCTGCATTAACCTTGAGTTGTGCTGTGTGACGCTGTTAGTTATTGGTTTGATTTTTGTTCGATACTTTTTTACTGCCTTTGTCCAGTAAATTACAACTGTGTTGACGTTAGGTGAATGATAGATACGTGAGGACCCTCGTTCGTTGTTGGTCTGTTCGCCGAGCTTAGCAGTTGGATTACCAACGTTTCATCACCAATCGAGTTGACATCGTCCGAGGGAGGAGTGAGTGGGGAAATATTTTCTGTTCTACCTGTGTATATATGGTATCTAAACAGCACCTAATAGCTTTGAACTGACTGGTTGGTTTCGAAGTGGTTTTCGCGTAACTTGTTTGAGCTGAGTTGCTTCGTGATCTCATTTCCTTGTATCCGATTGGCCCGGTGAGCGCCTTGAGATCAATAGTTCTGCTCCTCCATTGTGGTTAGACCGCATCCTTCCTTGTTTGTGGTTTGCTTTCGTTCCACTTGATTGGTTGATTGAATTTTAGCAGCTTTCTTTTTGTGTTCTGATTGGTCCGTTGGTTGTCGTTAGGCTGCTTGACTTCCCAGGTTTTGCATTGTAATTTTCCCGATAAATTTAGCGATTGGTTGTCCCACTGGTGCCACCGCTGAGTTGTTCATACTCTCCATTGAACTCAGAGTATTTTGTCAGACAGTAGGTCGCAGATATCTTCTCTCTCATGCGTTCCGTTCCTCATTAGTCCGAAACCATCATCTGAACTTCTGTTCATTTGGTGATGTTAGCAATGTGCAAATTGCCAACTAACCAACGTGTTTGACCCTCTGTGATTTAAACACGCACATTTTCAACCGAGCATTTGTTAAACAAATGCACGCCGTCAGAAGCACGTGTACGCGATGAGCTCAAAGAAACCGGCTGTGGACTGTCGAGAAGTATCTAACAACTTTATCAAAGTGGGTTTGCATTGAGGTAATATACTTCAGTTTGTGCAAGAACGTGGTCTCCTTTGCGCAGACCTATCTGGTGGTATTTCAACTGGATGTGTTCTAACATTCTGCTTAATCCTCGGCGATTCAATTCTGTTCCCACTTTCATTCGGGAGATGTATGTGGTGTGTTTGCGCAAGACCAATTCTGCAGCAAGTGAGTGAAAACGGAGCAGTTGGCGTTTTAGGAGAGCCACAACTAGGTCATCCTCAAACAGAATGGCACTTCTTCGTCGGAGAAACATCAGATAGTGTAACAGAGGTTGTCCCAGATAGAGTCAATAAAAATGTCGTAGTGTAAACGCCAGGCACAAACATTTAACTTCAGCTCTCGAATTCTGAGTGAGTCAGGATTCATCCAAGTTTCCTCCATTTGACCAAGTTTCTAGGATCTCACAAGTGCTCACTTCCGAAACGAACATTCAGTGGTAAACCACTAAATAAACCAATTAATTGTCAGAGACGCTCAAATCATGTCGACAAACGTATCGAAGAATACTTTTGCTTTCGTGACATAAACTGAAAACTATTCAAGAGTCCACCACCAGTTTATAGCTTACTAAGATTCATCAATTAGGTATGGTTCCTCAGTTTTCAGTAACGTTACCCACTGTTTGCACAACAAATTTTGTGCAACTGACGAAGGCTATGCACCATGGTTAATGAGCGATTTTCACGACACAAAATTCGCGAGGTTGGAATAAGCCGCAAGTAACCCGATAGGGTGTAATTTCTAGCTCACGCATCTGTCATTTTCCAGACGTTGTGTACCAATTGGGATTTCGGTCAAATTGTGTGTGACGTAGCTGTGAGGCAGACGACGACGTTGGTAATGGCATCAAAGGAGAATCAAACGAGCAGCGTACGCTGTCATGCAGTAAAAGCAATGGCAGTGCCAATCAATACAAAAAACACGACCGAACTGATGCACTTGAATAGGCAAACTGTACTGTAACGCATTACAACGGGATGTACTGTTACTCCCCCACCATGGTTCAACATAATTTCGATTGCATCTCTGACGGACAATGATGGCGGGAATCACGCATGCCAATAAGATATCAAAAACCAATCCACTTTTATTCAGGTGTACTCAAATATACTCATGTCCGACGTTGTGGAGCCATTGCCCATTGGTTGAGCATTCGACGGCAAATCGAGGAGCCCTGATTCAAACCCGAGTGTCTTCTATAGTTCTGATAATGTCACAAGTGCATTACCTTAGGTTTCGTTGGGTACACCCAAATCGGTTTTGCATTGGACTGTACGAGTGCGAACGATCCCACCGAATCCCTCGCTGTACTCAATATGTATGGCGCTTTGCATGATGAAACTGCATCATCATGACTGTCTCCGAATATGCTGGGGGCTCTGCTGGCTCTGCACGACGAGAGAGAGAGAGCGACGATTATTTGTAATCTCTGTCAACTGCTTTGTTGCAGTCAACTCATGCTTACTAGGTCAAAACATACATAAACAGTCGAATGTGAAAAGAACGTGGTTTTCAGCCCACGTTTCCAAGTGTTTGTGACGATTTCTATAAGAAACTGCCCTCGGGTGTGGTTTTCGATGAGACAGATTCGTATTCCGGAAACTTCTGCCCACATAACCTCCCCGTCGTGCTCACAGATTAAACCGATGTTATTCTGACATCTTGCAATACGCGAGAAAGCTTAGGAAAACCGAAGTGTTCTTGAGAACTGTTGACTGGGATGGCGCACTCTGAATAATTGCCACTGAAGCATGAGGCGGCCTGGTGCCTGGAAGCCTCACAATTGGAAAATTCAGTTGATTATCTCGCAAAAAGAGAATCTATTTGCAACTGAGTGCCTTTCACTAATTTCGTGAAGTTTGGTTTCAAGGTTGACGAAAATTCGAGGAATGCACCTACCTGATGAGTCCAAAAAAGGGCGAAACCGGTTTTAGGGCTGTCGAAGAATTCTCAGCAACCTTATGAGTAGTGAATTACGAATAATCAACATTGGTTATTTGCCATCGATTTCAAACGGAACTCTGATCAAAAGCGTCATATATTGATTTGGTTTTTAACGTTCAAACAGCCAGGGAACCCTAATTGTATCTGTGGAAAGGATTCCACGGATGACAAAATGATGAACATCGATTCGCCTTCTTTGTTATTTTTCAAAGGACGTAGTTGCAAGTTACACGCTCTCTGACTTGAAGAGTCATCAGAGGGTTTGAATAACACGGTGGAGTGTGCATGTTTAGATAGGGTTACCCATCGTCCGGGAGAGTGGCGATCACATTCATGTTTCACTTCACTGATTGTGCATTCTATTCGTCTAAATAAAGCAGTTGAGGTAAAATAATTCCTAAGAATTTTTATGCAATTTGTGCTAAATGCATCACCAAAGACCATCCAACTATTGAAAATTTCAAACAGCGTCGGTTAACTTTTGGTTCGAACTGAAGCAAACAAAACCTCCATTTTCACCCCCCCCCCACTATCTTCCTACAGCTGCCAGGATAATCAGCATACGCGCCGCCGACGCGACCATGACTGGAATTCTTATCAACGTTTGTGACTGCTTCAGTCTGCGTTTTGCGACATTTAGATAGATAGATGGAACTAAAATATGATTTCATTATCCACCGTAGAGCCCCACACAGCATTGAAAAATTTTGTTTGCTTGCGTCTGTTTTCACGTTATACAACTGAGTGGTGAATTTTCTCGCAACGTATTGGATTACTGAAATGAGAGCAACCCTTTGCAGAAAACAAACCTCTTGTTCCGTTTATGAGAGTTGCTCCACTGAAGGGTCTTCCATGTTCCAACTGTACCAAAATTCAAGGCAATAAATTTCTTTTCTGGCACGATGCAGGCTATAAGCGCTGACCAAATTTGCTATCATTCTCATAAAGGAAACTACTCACAAGTTTGCTGAAAACCCGTGTTGCTCCTTACATGAGTACGGATTCACAGTCCGCAGTAATCATCGATTTGATCGACCTGTTATTCAAATACAAAGTGAGCCTAGCGGAAACTGAAAGCCTGAGGATGGAAGTAATTTGGAATATATGTAATATGACATTACCGTACAGCCATACTTTTGCTATAATCTGCGTAATTTATTCTGAACTGTTCCTCGAGTCAGCAGTTGCAAATTTTATTTTGTGATACGCTCACATGAGTCCAGGAACACATACCAAATTTGTTCAGCTGTCGATCTGCTTGAGAGTTTCTTATTGCAACCAGTATGTTGTTATGACTTCCGAGGGGTGATTCGGGAAACAACTATTCATTTGTTTAAAGGTACTTTCACTAGGTCTCTAATAATGGTAGTCACGTATTGCCCAGACAAACTTTTCATGTCCAAATAAGAAGAAAATCGCGGAATGTAGAATTAATGACGGACACGAATTATTGGATGTTCTGAAATTGACCATAACGTAATCAGAGTGTGTGTCCTTTTCCAGCTGATAAACACGGCACGGTAATTGTTTGCCTTGCAGTTTTTGTGATGAATAGCGTTCGTCTGAATTATTCGTTCCGCTGCAAAGGTATCCAGTGGTCAGAAATATTCCTTCTCAAGTTATTCTAGTGTGGATGTTGCTCAAGCGGTTGAACAGGTGTTGTTTTTGTCCCTGAAATGAAGCGACTGATTGCGACTGTATGTTCACTGTACGTTTCCTTATAACTTGGCTAAATATCGTGCGATTGCCCTCCCTAGTGTCTTCGGAGTTTGAATGACCGAATATTAAACGGCGGATATTCGCAGTGAACGAATTCCCCACAACCTTTGACCAGCGTCCCTTTTCGTCTAGCGAAATGATAGACAAACACTCATTTGCTTCGTGTTACAGAGGTGAGTAGAAACACGTTTAGTTAGGCGAACATTCCATCATGAGTTAAAAAGGTTCCACTCATGACCTTTTTTTCTCTGATTCCCCGTTAGTTACGTCATTGTTCCTACATGTGAGCTTGTCGTTTGTCGGAAGCAACTGCGGCTGTCATGAGCAAATCGAGAACGCAATCATGTGAGATAATTTTGCATCTCTCTTAAGCATGAGAGACGATCATTTAGGCAATGATGTTGATACTTATAGAAGACCAGTATTGGACTGCAACTCTCCGAAACATAAGGAACATGCGATTCATGGACAAGTCGGGATTGTGGTTGGTCCGCCGTGCATGGGCTAGGAAGCGCGCACATTCAAATTTCATTCGCGTATAAGCGAAGTTAAGAATAATTTAAAGGCTTATTGCGATTAGCCAACCTCACGCAAAGTAAAACTGACAACATGGACGATCTCGATTGACTTGGAGGCTTCCACGACTTGATGACCCCCACCTTCAGAAGGATCTTCTCTGAGATATTCCTTATCTTCAGTAGATCTCCATCTTGAAACAGAAAAACCTCCAATGAGTCCGGGGTTCTAAACTGTAAATACAAAGTTTCCCGGCCAATTATTTGTTCGTTTTTTGGTCACGCCCTCGGTCACCAATATGTGCTCGATTGCAATCAGCATCCCCGTGTGCACAGAAACTGTCATAAAAGAAGCATTTGAAAGAAATCAATTTTCGTGCGCTGGTTTTTACGATTGAAATCTCGCGTTCTAGTAACCTGAATGATACTCACAGTCAGAATTGGAACCACATGAGACTCACAACTTTCCCTCTGAGCTCCCCGTCATTTCTCTCGGTAGATAACTTGGGATAGACAGAATTATTTCCGTTAGAAAAAGCAAGACCAGCCATTTAATTGTCATTTTGTGTTTAATCGCAACCCACATTACTTGGTCAATGTTTGCTCCGACAATTGAGTGACACGTTTGGGCAAATGGCGAGGAAAATTTCAGATGCTGTCGAAGGTGCGAAAAAAACAGACAACGCAGTTACTACGAACTTCCATGCAGTTATTCTAGACATGACGCGCGACCAGACGTACATTTTTTGCACACCATTCTCTAAAGGAATAGTGTACAGAGAAAAATTTGTCAAAACGAAATATTTTTTCATATCAAAGTCATAGAAACTCCAGTTGACGGCTGCCAAGCATGTTGATCGAGAGTGAAGGGATTTCTATGCAAACGATGCTTGGTACATTCGGATGACGCGAAATCTGACAATGATGGATTGGAATAAAACTTTCTTTCAAGATGTAACTGATGTTTCGATAAGTTTAGTTTGACAGTTGGGTTACCGGTCACACACGGTTATCTAAACAATACTGTGGAGGACTTGTTGAACGTAACCGGAAATTTAACCGGCTTTTTGAGGTGATATCTTGAATTTACCGGGATAGACTACATTCTCGCGTGTATCTGAAGCGTGTTCATTTGTAGCCAACTTTTGAAGGCCCAACTTTTGAACTTTCTGGTTGTTTTGCAAAAGTTTTCTCTCGATTACAACCATGATTTTGGTGCTGTGCTTCGTAAAATGGATAATTTTGCAACTGTGACGTGTCTGGAATAGGGGCTTTCTTACTCACTGATTATGGGTTCCGAACATCGCGACTTTGAGTTTCCATTGAGTCAATATACATTTACTGTTACATTTGACATATGAGGACAGGTAACCGGTCGATGTGTTATGTGAATTGAATGAAACACGTGGGGAGACAAAAGTTTCGTACGAGCTATCAGGATAATCGTCTGGTCTTTTCTGGTCTTCCCGATATTTCTTAAGTTTGTTTCTCTGTTGTCTTTGCTATACGGAATTTTGAATCATGCGCCCGAATATCAAATGAAATGGCAAGCTGAGAACGATCAGGTTTTACGTCTTTGTTTTTTGTAACAGCCCTGAGGACGACAGCAGTAGCCTGTTTTAGTTTTCATGAACGGTTGAATGCAGCAAGTGCGGGTGAATTTACTACCAAACGGCCGATGTGGCTTTGCATTGGTGTTCGATTTGCAATTCACAATTGTTTGAGAAGATAACGATTAGAGTCCTCGATCTAAAACCTTGGTTCAATTGCTCAACCGCATGAAATCGGTGGTTGGTGTAAGACCGTCAGGTTAGCCTACTTTCTTAGGGTGCAAGCCGCCTCACATTTTTACAACCTACCAACCTGGAGATCAGGACACTGTCAGTCACATCTCTACTTACTGGCCAACGTTGTGTGACAGAGTCTGCAAACTTTAAACGTACACTTGTCAGTACAGCTCAGTGGGCTATGGAACTACATAAACCGTCATGTCGCGGTCACTTTTTGACGGTCTTGGCCGACATGAAATCCCCTTGCCTTGCGTTGGTGAAAAGTGATGGCACGCCAGCTAAGCTTCTGAACCCCGGCAATTCTCAAAAGTTAGAAGCACTTAAGCGGCGCACAGCTCTGCCTCCAGAAGAAATTTGTGTGGGCTCTAAACTCAAGCTGGCCTGTGAAAATTTCGGCTGGTATGTTCAAATTCTGAAACCCGTTAGATTTAAAGAGTTCTAAAGTTTTAAAGTTTTAAAAAGTTTTCAAGATTTCATTCAGACAACTTTGGAAAGAGAGTGATGATTAACTTTCAAACCCATCGATTGTACAGAAAGAAAAAACCAGAGTAATGGTGCAGAGCAAATGAATTGTCCCGATAATTACTGTCCTGTTAACCGGAAATAGTGTGTTTTCAAATGAGAAACATACTCAGTGGTAGTTCGACGGTCACGCAACTTTCCAAGCTTGAATGAAGGAGTATCAAAACAATGGATACGAATAGAGCTAGACGGAAAGCCTAACAAGAGGAATTGTTGCCCTGTCGATTTGAAAGTGTTTTACTATCGTCAGTGAAAGTAACTGTCAATGTTGGCTAGCTTGAGAGCTGCAAGAACTACCTGAATTGAAGGACCGCTGGTGAGGAGTGCGTAAATAATTTGAGATCTCTGTAGTAAGTGGGTAAAATATATAGTAACCATACCGGTTCGCGTTGGTTCACGGTCGGCTTCTCGAAATGTCTGCGCGAGGAATTCCATGAGCATGTAGGGGTTACTTTCCAGTTTCAATCGCTGTCTGTCTTCAGATTGGGCAAAAACGTTTTGCAGGGGTAGACCAGCAAATGAGACTTCTCAGTTACCCGGACTGGTTCTTGGTTTGAATCCCGTATATCCTCGTCACTGTTGTACTAATGGCATTAATGGCTCGAACGACTCGATAAGAAATATCGATCTATGCCTCGCAAGTTTCAAGGTGCAAATATCCATTCCAGCACCAAAATGTGGGGAAAATGACGCAATTTTTCATAACGTTAGAGAACACCGAACGTGATCATAGCGTACTGACATTGCATGATTCGTTTTTGCCGAAGAATAGGTCATCGTTATGGAAAATGACTCCAGTGTCAACCAAACGTCACTCACACGAATGCCACATTATACCTGGGTTCATAAAAACTGTCCACCGGTTTATTATCAACATCATCATCATCATCGACAGCATGACATCAGTGTTCAACACCGATGCTTCGCTGCCGTACAACCATGGTTTATTTGAAAGCCTTATTGTGAAGAAAAGAATAACGGTGGACGGGGAAGGGACTTGGTTCTAGCTTACAACAATCAATCCGAGGTGCCTACACCTCCAAACACCCATTCAGGCAATCTGGATAGAAACTGACAACAAGATCGCCACTGACATCGATTGACAGCCATATCTTGTAGCGTCTCCAACCAGTATGGATCTTCCGGTCATCATCCTGGAAGGCGAATAACTAGTAGCACCGTCCGGTTTATTAAGTACATGTTGAATGAATACAAACTCACCTGTTGCTCAAGTGGTGCTAGAGGGTTAGATGAGCTCCTCCGAAAATTTTTTAACACCGGAATTACGCCTAACATGTGTGGACCCCACCTTGGTTGCCGGAACCAATTGGGGTTGAACTAAATTGGTAGAATGCGCCCTCCCCCAAAAACTAGGACAAAGCCGCTGGCATACAATGGATAAGAAACCATACCTATCAGTCATTTGAAACAAATTCAAGAATCTGACGTTCCATAACTGTTGGTCAGTGTCCACTCGTTTCCATAATATTTTGTGGTTCCATCAACATGTACTTGGGAGACAGAACCGGTGCGTCTAATTTAGGCAGAAATGAGGCATAACGTAGCTGTTTGTGATAGTCCGTGTTTGCCTTCAAGCGGAGGGAAAGAAAATCCTGATTCCTTTATTGGCGTGCACTCCGTTAAATATATCGATTTTTGTAGACCATTCAACTGTCGAGTTCATTGATCTCGTGTGAATTTAAACTGACTGAATCGATCCACTTGGTCATCAAATGGGGGAGTAAACGGTACATCTCCCGGTTCTGATGAACAGAATTTTGGACACTTTGGAACTTGCTGGCTCTGATTGTCAATCGCGTCCCCCCTGAAGCCAAGAACTACCATAAACAAATTATCAAATGCACGATATTCAAGAAAACACTCGACAAACAATATCGTTCAATGCTTTTATGTCAGAAACAGTTTACGTTTTCTCCGAATTTTTGTTCAGAAAGGTTGGCTTTCGTTTCGCACAAGAATGTGGGTTTTTCTGTATGTTATGACATCACACATGTTCAACAGTTGGGTGGGCGTGTTTCCAAACAAACGAGATCAGAAACACCGCGAGTTAACCGTCTAATCCTGATTCGGACCCGGTGCTCGGAAGCTGATGGCATTCAGATGGTTTAAACTGCAAGTCTCATTTGTTTTCGGTCAATGCAACACTAATTGAACGATCAGCGCTTGGAACGGACCTCACAATGTTTGAATGCTTCTTCAGCGGGTTAAAAAATCTCTTTTAATAAAAGTACCCCTGAACACCGAACACCTGAAAAAGACTCCAAACTGGCACTTTTTAGTGCAATCTATACCAAAAAATATGGGCTAATCCTACTGGCATTGTACTTTAGAGACGCTGGTATCTGTGGTAGAGGGAGATCAGTACAACCGCACTCACACCCCACTGGTACGCGAGTGTGTGGCTGAACACACTTATGTCTCCAACGAAATGTGTTGTATGAACTAATCTCTATCGATCCGATGTAAATAGCAGTGATGTCGCACCTTTCGGTAGACAAGGCCTGCTAATAAGTTAATAAGCATTGGCGAAATACGCTCATTTGCAAACAACTCTGGTTTTCGCAAGAGACTCACCTGGAATCCAGCTGAATCTCCCGTTTCTGATGTTTCCAGGCAACTGAACGTGTTGCACCAGGCCGCCTAATGTTCCAGTTGCTACGATATTCGAGATATCGCGATATATGTATATTTGTAATGCACTACTCACAAGGTTGCTGAAAACTCTTTGACAGCCCACGACCGTTTTCACCATTCCTGGGGCACATGTATCGCGATATCTCGAATATCGTAGCAAGTGAAAGATGAGGCGTCTTGTTGCAGCAAATTCAGTCGCCTGAAAGCCTCACAAACGGGAGATTCAGTTGATTATCTTGCAGAAAGCGAAGCTATTTGCAACTGAGTGTATTTCACTGATTTCGTGCAATTCGGTTTCAAGTAGAATATACGTTTGACGGCAACTCGGGGAATGCATCTACCTGATGAGCCCCAAGAAGGGCGAAACCGGTCGTGGGCTGTCGAAGAATTTTCAGCAACCTTATCAGTAGTACATTACAAATAATCAACATTGGTTATTTGCCATCAATTTTAAAAGGAACTTTGATGGAATACGTCATACACTGCATGTGGAATGTATTCCACGGGTGACAAAATGATTAAAATCTATTCGCCTTCTTTGTTATTTTTCAAAGGGCGTAGTTTCATGTTACACGCTCTCTGACTTGAAGAGTCATCAGAGGGTTTGAATAACACGGTGGAGTGTGCATGTTTAGATAGGGTTACCCATCGTCCGGGAGAGTGGCGATCACATTCATGTTTCACTTCACTGATTGTGCATTCTATTCGTCTAAATAAAGCAGTTGAGGTAAAATACTATAAATGACAGTTCCTGCTGGAATGAGTTGAATATCTCGTTAAAACCAGCTCCAGCCAAACATTGAGAATTCCAAGCATTCAGTTTGCACTGAAGCAAGCAAAACCTCTATTCTCCTCTCGATATCTTCCTGCAGCTGCGAGGATAATCAGCATACGCACCGCCGACGCGACCGTGACTGTAAGTGTAATCAACAGCGCAACGTTTGTGACTGCTTCAGTCTGCGTTATGCGACATTTAGATAGATAGATAGAACTGAAATATGATTTCATTATTCACCGTAGAGCCCCACACAGCATTGAAAAATTTTGTTTGCTTGCGTCCGTTTTCACGTTATACAACTTTCAGTCATGCACCGGTAACCTGAGTGGTGAATTTTTCTCGCAACGTATTGGATTACTGAAATGAGAGCAACCCTTTGCAGAAAACAAACGTCGTCTTCCATTTATGAGACTTGCTCCTTTGAAGTTTTCTCCATGTTTCAACTGTACCAAAATTCAAGGCAATAAATTTCTTTCCTGGCACGATGCAGGCTATAAGCGCTGACCAAATTTGCTATCATTCTCATAAAGGAAACTACTCACAAGTTTGCTGAAAACCCGTGTTGCTCCTTACGTGAATACAGATGCACAGTCCGCAGTAATCATCGATTTGATCGACCTGTTATTCAAATACAAAGTGAGCCTAGCGGAAACTGAAAGCCTGAGGATGGAAGTAATTTGGAATATATGTAATATGACATTACCGTACAGCCATACTTTTGCTATAATCTGCGTAATTTATTCTGAACTGTTCCTCGAGTCAGCAGTTGCAAATTTTATTTTGTGATACGCTCACATGAGTCCAGGAACACATACCAAATTTGTTCAGCTGTCGATCTGCTTGAGAGTTTCTTATTGCAACCAGTATGTTGTTATGACTTCCGAGGGGTGATTCGGGAAACAACTATTCATTTGTTTAAAGGTACTTTCACTAGGTCTCTAATAATGGTAGTCACGTATTGCCCAGACAAACTTTTCATGTCCAAATAAGAAGAAAATCGCGGAATGTAGAATTAATGACGGACACGAATTATTGGATGTTCTGAAATTGACCATAACGTAATCAGAGTGTGTGTCCTTTTCCAGCTGATAAACACGGCACGGTAATTGTTTGCCTTGCAGTTTTTGTGATGAATAGCGTTCGTCTGAATTATTCGTTCCGCTGCAAAGGTATCCAGTGGTCAGAAAATCACCACTCATGCTGAGACAAGACGTTTTCCAATATTTTGCTCAATATTTTGCGGTGGTTCCCACGAGCCGTCTGAATTCGGTCTCCGAATTTCCGATGGGTGAATGAATCATTTCCAAGTGGTTTGAACTATCTTCCCCTTCATGTAACATTGATCAAACATTCCGATTGATCCATCATTGATCTCCCTATTTTGGGTAAAGCCCGGTTCCTTAGCTCCCACCAATCATGTTTCGAAATTTGAAATCGAAGTGGAAGTACGTGTAAGTAAACTGTCATTTACAACCTGCAGTCGCCTTAGCAGGCCATTCAGCTGCGTGCATTACCAAATGTATTACTTTACTGGCACTCAATGAATCGTACTGCTGTCGGGGAACTCGGTTTTTTGCAAACAAAGTAATTGGACCAGTAGAACGGAACAATTTGGGCAAACGAAATTCAAAATCTCTCAGAGCTCTGCCTACTTTTGGTGGCTAAGTGATAAGTTTGGATTTGTAATGGACGAAAAAACTCGGATTTTTAATGGACTGTAGGAGGACAAACGATTTCACCGAAGCTATCTGTGAACTCAATATGTATGGAGCTTTTTTTCGCAAGCAGACTACGTCATCATGATTGTCTTATGTGCTGGACTCTTTGCTGGTACACGATGAGGGAAGGCGACTATGAGTTGTATTCTCTGTCAGATGTTCTGATAACTGAATGCTTCGATGCTTAATAGGTCAAAACATTCATAAACAGTCAAATGTGAAAAGCATAAGGTGTTCAGCTTGCGTTTTCATGTATCTGTAACGATCCCCATGAGAAGCTACTCTCGGATACGCTTTTCGGTGAGATAATTTCGTATTCCGTTAACTTCCGCGCACCGAACCTCCTGCTGGTCCGCACAGATTGATCAGCGGTGATTACAAAACCTAGCCAAATCTCGCAATGATGTCCCGATTACCGAGCACGTGGTGTTGTACTTAGTATTCGCCGTAAAGCTGAGGAAAACCGAGTTTTCCTTAAGAATGAGCGCCGATGAGGACGGCGCTTTCTGATTATTTGGGGCCGTAAAACCTGAAACATTTTTGTACATCAAAGCATAACAGTAGTCGTAGTATTCTACGCTCCTATTTAGTGTTACTTGTGTGGACCGGATGAATACTGTCACCAATACATGTTCGCCGCCTTTTATTCTAACAAGAAGTATAATTCCCGTTCCAACGGGAAGGGACTACATGGCTCAAATGGTTAGAGCGCGAGCGTACTGACCGGAAGGTCCGTGGTTCGAACCCGACCTCTGCACCTCGACTTCCCCTGTCTAGGCTTGAGAAACCTAGCAGTATCTCAGCCCTCGGGCTTCCTTCGGATGGCATGGCAGTTGGGCGCCAAAAAGGAGCTACACATTCGAGCGATATGCCAGAGAACGAACAGATATGTTATTTCAACTCCTTGCCCACGATTATTCCATTTGTCCTGTTGGAAACATTGGTCTTTGCGAACGGCGTCAGCAAACTTCTGCAGCATTGGTCCTGTGAACACAAAGCCTTTTCCAACAGGTGAATCCTTTTTTTATGACCCCTATGTTTCTGCACCATGTGACAGGTGATACTCCTCAGTTGATTGTTTTGTGACGCACTTTCCGTTCCTGGAAACTTTGACAAACTATTAGCACGATTACAGATGGTTCCAAACTGATGAGTCAAACTTGACGTTTGAGTTGTCAGTGCTTTTGTGCACATTCTACTTATATAAACAAAGATATGACAATAAAATATATGCTCGGAAACAGAACAGGAAGCTAATTCCAAGGTAATATTTGTGTTTTATCTCATAACAGTGAGGAGGTACCAGTTGGTTGCTTTTTAAATGCAGGCCATTAGTGTGTGCAGCTGTAGCGACAATTAATCAGTATCTAAGTGACCCAAATCAGTTGCCACGGCAACGACAAGCTCAGAACTCAACACATCAGGAAGGGTCCTTGACTAATGAGCTTGTTCTAGTCTATCTTTTTAACAGATTGCCATACCAACTGATGACTTTTTTTTATTGCAAACAACGCCATCGGATTTCTTCTGCCGGTGTGGAGTTTTCATGTTGGATACAATCAAGCATTTGATTGAAATGAGCATTTACGGGGGCATATTTTGAGTGACTTTTTATTTTAGCTGTCCGAAAATCGTGTCGATAATCGCTGCGACGGTGAACACCATGGGGATAAAACTGCCGCTTCGATTCGCTTCTGGCATATTTACTCAGAGGCACTAGAAACTGTGGAGTATGAAAAAGAACTCACATAAACTAATTCTACGCCGCGCGCCATTTGACTGTCGATCATGTCAGGGTATGTAAATAGTCCATTTTACAAAGAAATTTGTAACTTTAAAGTAAAGGAAAGTAAAGTAAATCTTCATAAAGGAAACTACTCACAAGGTTGCTGAAAACTCTCCGACTGCCCACGACCGGTTTCGCCCTTCTTGGGGCCCATCAGGTAGGTGCAGTTCCCGAGTTTCCGTCAACCTTAGGTTCTACTTGAACCCAGATTGGACAGATTTCAAAAAAATACACTCAATTGCAAATCAATTTGGTCTTCACGAGAGATTCAGGTGAGTCCCCCGTGAAAATCAAAGTGATTTACAAACGAGTGTAAAAGTAAATGTGGGTCTACACACAAGGGTTCCTCAAGCAGTCAGTATTGCGTGGATTCCTGTGCATATTACCGTGATAAAAGTTGAAGAGAGATTCACTTGAGTCTCCCGTGAAAACCAAATTGATGTGCATTTGTCGTAAATCCTTGCTCAATCTGCTTGATGCTGTCCTCCGCGTGCCAGCCATAATCAGCTTTGTGCAGAGTTGTTCAACCTCTGGCTATTTCCGGAATACAAACTGGGACCTCATAAACATGACTGCGTGAGGCTGGGAGCTTTTGTGATTTTGAAAACGAATCAAATAACATATATATCGCACGCCGACTATCTTCTGAGTGCCGCGTGGGTGGGAAATTCCCTCTGAGTTCATTCCACCCGTGTTCAACTGGCTACTCATTGAGGGTCACTTTCGAGTTAACTCAAAGTTGCGGCTGCAGAAGTGCGGGACAGAAATCAATACTAACCAGGTACTCGAAAGAGCGGCCTACTCAGTTTTTCAGTTTCCACTGAGATTCAGACCGATACTTGGGAGCTCAACGTGAGGTCACATCGATCAGGTTATCGATCAGGAAAATATGGATACTTTAGTGCGACAATAAGACGCAGCAGGATGTAATTTTACAGTACAACGTTTTGAATACCGTGGCATTGATTTTTACACTCTTCAGGAATTTGACTAATTTAGCGAGTTCAATTTCAACATCCCTGCTTGAGGTTGCATGTCAAGGCCTAGTTTTCTCGGCACCCCGTGAACTGTTTGAAAAATCTAATGAATAAAATGAAATTGAAGCGGAAGGGGTAAGCTTTGGACAATCAGCCCTTCCTGTTGGGGATCCCTCCCGTTAGAATTCGCCTGACAGCACTTCAATACGTTGATTTTTCAAAGCCATGCGATGAGACATTGTAAAATGTGATTGTTAACGCGCTTTATTAAAGGCAATTTTCCCCATTTGTTGTTTTGTTGGCATTAATCTGTTATCCCGTCCAAATTGAGCAGTATATTGACTACAGTTTGGTTTGCTGTTCTATGGAACTTATTGAGAATTAGCCACTGATTTGTAGAAGGCGACCAAAGTTGCCCTTCGCCGTTCGCCAAATGTTATCTGGTGAGGTAGTTCAGCTGTAGCACGCTTTCGGTGCCTAACTGCCATGCCACCCGAAGGAAGCCCGAGGGCTGGGATACTGCCAGGTTGCCCAAACCCAGACAGGGGAAGTCGAGAGCCAGAGGTCGGTTTCGAACCACGGACCTTCCGATCAGTAAATTCGCGCTCTTACCACTTAGGCCATCTCGCCCCTGGTGAGATGGCTTAAACGCTCTGATGGCAAGTTGTTTTCTGTATTCATGACCTACATTTTAAGTGAAATCGCATCCCTGTTTGATAACCCAGCATGGCTGCCGAAAATATCCGGCTGAATGTGATCTCGACATTTATTTTTCCTTAGTTTAAGAAATACCCTCAACAAAAAGGGCTTGGTAAAGTTTTGTTTCTATAAGAGACGTCATTTTCTACGTTGTGGAATTCAGTAGTTCACAGTTGGTTTGAACACGAACTTGTTGGTAAATGCGTTTCTCTAACTAGTTTATTTTGCGTAGAGTTCTTTCTTTTGCTGTTAGCTACATCGTCAAAAATCTTACTGGAGATCAATAAATTATGTGGAGCTTTACATCGCCTCGTGGGGTTCTTCTATCGGTTGTGCCAGGTGTCCGTATCTCCGATAAACATAGCTTTCAGGGTCTGAGTCACTCCGGCATAGGGACCGTGTCATCTGTCCAAGCATAAGTCCAGCGCAGTCGGCAGAACTTTAGTAGCTTATCAAAACTGTTCAGAGATCTCCATTAGATCAAAATCGGATCAATACAGTTTTGTTCTATCACCAGGTGAATACGAACCCGTTTGGAAAAACAATGTGAACTATTATGGTTCTTTTTTTGCTGCCAATTTGTGATTTTTGTAAATAGGCGGAAATTATCCGTCTGCTAATTTCTGAGTTACAATATCTGTAAAATGTAGATTGTCTTAAATTTCATTATTTCAAAATTTGTAGCGGATTGCAACTGGATAAAATAAGTCGTTACCACTCTAGCATGCCTTCAGAAATGTTTAGCCAGCAGCAACAGCAGGTTGGTTGGCGTCAGGATGCCGTGCTGCCGCTGGGAGGATTGTCCTTGGAATGAGTATTTTCTTCTGGACTGCGGTGGAGTAAGGTAGCCAGCTGAGTAACAGTGAAAAACAGACTGTGTTTGCACAGAATTGGATCGAATTGATTTTACGCTCATTTGCCTCTGATTGCCTTCACGCACATAAATGCTAAGCGAGTAGAGACTACAAGCGAACGTTCGCTTACAAATTGTCACTGAGTTCTTTTTACAAAGGGTCCACATTAAAAAAAGTTGATCACTTATCACCAAATAACCCTGCTTTGGTTACTGGACGGAGCCGTTGCTGCTGTTCCAAGACTGAGGCGGAGAACTGAAGGTCCGTCAAAAAGAAGAATTGTCATTCTTCCATTCCCCAGATTAAGCATTGCGGTCCAAAGTGCCCCAAAGCATGAACCCCTTAGGATACTAAGAAAGTATGTTTGAATACAAGGTAAAATTATGCTGAAAACCTGAGGCACAGCATAGTTTTTGGATATGATTCCACCTCAAAGGGAAAACGCCAGTGAACTTGTTTTTACCTGTGTCACGCAATAAAAAGGTGTTGTTTTACAGCTGAAAACGGTGAGATTCGTGACTGGTTTCCCCAGTTTGGATAAAATCACCTCAAATGTCACTCAGAATATCCCACAACCGACCTCAATCGATGCATTTTCGTCCCCAGGTAAGAAGGGGCATTTTCCAAATATTCCAGCGAAACCCAAGAAAATCACCTCCGGCTGAACACCGCGAATAAATGTCTCGCGGTTATTTTTTCATCTTTCTTTATACTGTGTGACGACGGAAATATATTCTGCTAGTTGCAGCCTCGAATTTAACAGTGAGGTCAACTTCAGCGAGTAAAGAATGAAAACAACAGAGGAAAAACAATGCGGAAACAACGTAGAAAAAAATCGCAGTGTCCAGCCCTTAATCTATCCGCCTCTGAAAACCGGCTTGGTCATGCGTTAGAGCATCAAATCCCCCTCGTTATCTTGTGATAACAACAAAACGGTGGAATATTTTACCTTTTTATCAGTTCGTTAGCTTCGTTCAGACATTCAGTGTAGTTCGGTAGAGCGTGTTCTGTGCTTCATCATACTATATTACTATACAGTAGTAAGTAGTATAGTACTAATACCATAGCACTATATCATCACTCCATTGATCCTCGTCACCGGTTGATTTGGTACGGCGCCGCCTCGACCCACCGCGACAGGTTTTCTGTCATTACCACATTATATTGATTTCCGATGCGAGAGCTTCCATGGCGGCTTCCCAGTCCATCCTCCGAGGGCCCCTTCCCGCCGCTTTCGCCCGGTCTCTGAGGCGGGCCTTCAGTGCCGCCAACTTACCCCGGTCGGTCCCAAGTCCAGCCGCCTCCGCAACATCCCCATCCTCAAAAGGTATAGTCCACGGGGTCTTCATCCGTATCCTGGTCACGGCATCAGATATAAGGAGTATAACCTTTCGCTGCGATGTCGTTGAATACTAAAATCCAAAAAAGCAGTTATAAACTTTTGGACAGAAAAGTAAACGTCTCATATGCACTTAGTTTTCAAACACTGAGCATTCTCGCGCGTCTTTTTGAACTTTCATGAATATCCATTGACTATCACGCAATACTAAACGAAGACTGCAAAGCAGTTCCACAAGTTCCGTAATAAACTTCACCTTCCATCAGACGCGGAGCGGAGACTCGAGAAACCCACAGACTACTCGCGTGTCTCGTCAGTAGTATCCGCCATTACATTAGTGCAGCATAGCATAGTATCGAATGGTAAAGCGATGTGAAATATAGTAAATTACAATGTAGATTTGCTTAGCATATTGTACGTAAATGTATATATAATATGAATACAAAGACCTGAATTTGTAACAGCGGACAAGAGCCAACTGTTTATTTCACGACAAACAGCTGCAACGGGTGCTTTTTTGTAACTCAAAAAGGACATCAAAAGAAGGAGCCAGCCGGTGACTTTTTTCTTCAGTCAAACCACAGTGAGAATTAACGGCGTTATAAGGATTTGCGCCGAAAGAGAGTAAAACTGAAGCTGCGAATTTTCTAGTCGGTGCTGCTAGACCATTCGACCATTCGTTTATACTGTAAGTCGTAAAATGATCTGGCCAGATCTGATATGAAATTCCCCATAAAATGCTCTCTTGTTTCAGTGAAGGAAGCAACTTCAAACAAAATTTTATCTATATTTTTATATTCTTTTTCAGACGCTTTCAACCTGATTGGGTGTTGAATGACAAGGAACTTCATAGAGTGTCCTTTGCTCCCCTGCGCTTGGATTACCTCGTCTCTATTTACATTTGCTTTTTTGACGTTTTTGTGAACACAATCGGTCTCTGGTTGTCTCCTGTAAAACTGTAAACCAGCTCAAAGTTTTACAGGATGGATCGGGTTGGGAAAACTCAGCTTTCAGGTGGAGATTGGACGCAAGCGCTTGCTGCTCGAATTTGACTATCTCGAGTGAAATAGTTTGATCCTCAAACTTGCCCCCCATTGTCACCAAGAGCAGTTGACATCTACGGAACTTGTTCGAATCCCGTGGGTAAACAAGCTGTTTAGGCCACGATGTCAAGGGTTTTCAAGTACTCGCAGGTCAGCGTGTTTAGCGTGGCTATAGTCCATAAACTTGGTACTGGCATATTTTTCTGCATCGGAACTTTGGAGGGACACTGCTATTGCATACCATCTCAATGCTTTTCCCTCACTGACTGTCACGGAGAACCTTGTGCTGTAGGATACTTTTGCTCGCTGGTTTTCCGATGTGCATACAGGAAGAATGGCAGTAAACTGTTTGATTTCGCCCTTCTCGATTGCTTCATTGTTGAATACCAAGACGACGGTTTTCCTTGGCTTTCTCCGGCTCCTCCAAGTTAAGACACGTTCACCTGTACGTCAGTTTGCACTACACTAAACAACTTCCACTGGCTATTGCCTCCTCCATTTTGCGTGGTTTACGCATCAGATTTTCCAAATACTGGGCATTCTGTGCTCAACCCAACATTATTCCATGTCCCGCTACTTCAACCTATCTCGGGTAGGCCTGTTGAGGTGATGTTCTCTTGTTGCTTCCTCGTTTCGTGACTCACACGAAAGCATGGAGATTGAAGTCCCCTCCTTTCGCTACACGCGTGCATTATGCATCACAAAAGGCTATTTTCTATGTTTTGTGTGAAACATTGACGGTTTCCTTTAGTTAACAGCGATTCCCTTGGAAGCAGTTGAGTTTTTTTCGAAATCTTGGTGTTATATTTTTTATAATTCCTTTGTATCATGGTAAAATATATTACTGCATTATGGTGAATGTGTGACTGTAATGACATACGTGTCAAGTATTAGGGCATAGTAGAATTACGTCTGACACATATACTACTGTCAGTATATAGTAATATGTTAGCACATATGACTGACAAATCTATTAATATAGAATATGATAAATAATAATAAGTGCGAACTACTAATACTCATTTCATTATGTTATTATTGTTATAACTAGCTTCTGTGGCTCCGTCAGCACTTAGTTCCTCCAGCTTAGAACAGCACTCAATGTCCTTGAATGAGGCCGGGAACTCGTCGCTATAGACTTTTCTAACAAACATGAAACAACTGCACAGCGCTTCTTGACTTCCTGGAAAGTATAACTTCAATAGTACGATCCCATTCAAGCATGTTGCCGTTTACATTTGTGCGCAGGTTTTCCCCCTAACCTTCCCCAACACCTGGGCTAGAAAAGGCTTTAAATAGGCACATAATGGTGTAACGGTGGATACTACTGATGAGGCATGTGAGTAGTACGTCTTCTCGAAAATCCGCTTTGCGTCTCTTGAAAAGTGAGATCTGTTACGCAATTGGTGGAGTCTCTTTGTAGCATTTGCTTGCATTTGAGTAACAGTCAATGAATATCCAGAAAAGTTCAGGAAGACGCGTTCAAGGAGAAGATGGATATTTAGTTTTGTAAAAAAGATGCATATGAGAGTTTTGCTCCCCTGTTCAATAATCTGTAACTGTTAAGTTGGTGTTCTCAAGTAGACAACTCCTCAGCGAAGGCCTTCTTCCTTTCACGGGTAATCTCTGGTAGAAAGGTTTGGTTATTCCGCCAAGCCTGAAGCTGTCAGACATTCCACTCTATTTCGCAGCTTGATGTGTGTCCTGCTTTGTGGTTATTTAGCGCACTTCACTCATCGGCATGGAATGAATCAATTTATCGAGCAGTTATCGTTAACCAAGCTCTCAGTAGTTGAAACTGAATGTCTATCGGGCGTGAAAGTCGATTTGGTTAGCTCTGACGCGATCTTTCGCCCGAAAAGATAGGAACACCATGACTGTTAGTTTCCGTCGTGTTCCTGTCAGTAATGTGTCAGTAATAAATTTTGAACGATGACGCCTTGAAAAAGCAGAAAATGTCTGAATACGGTAAATTCAATCATTTATCGTAGAAATCCCTCTTGTGATAAACGTCATTGAAGGCACCGATTGTTGTGCGCATTAGCGTGCTATCGGGAGGACATTTTGAACGCATGCAAAAACCCCGCCTTCACAGATGCAATATATGGAGCTTCTGCTCACATCGTGTTCATTTAAACAATCGTTCTTCTGTCCTGGCGCAAACAAACGCTTCTTGCTGACCAGAATAATCATCGGGAGCTGGACAGTAATGAATGAGATATAGAAATCGGTTCAAATACTCTAGCAACTTTTTCAAAAACTTTGGGGCAGCTCTCGTGCCTAATAGGCGTTACGGGACCAAGAAGACCGTACAGCTGGGATATTGATCAACGATCGATCTTCATTAGATAGGCCCAATGAACTTGTTTTCCTTAAATAATTCTGATCAGTTAGACAACTCGATTATTGTACTTGTTGAGCCCAAGCAATGATGAGGTGGGTGGAGGGTTTTTTAGTCTCCGTAGAGTTTATAAGTTGTATCAGGTGGAAGAAAATCTTTAGATCGTTCTCAGAAAACAATTTTAATCAATTTTACGCAAAAAACAAATAAATTTCATGGTCATGGGTACGGTGAGGTTACTAGTCCGTCTGTCCTTTTGTCATTGGCAACCGCCAGTAAACTGAGTCATCTTAGAAACCCAAGGAGGTATCCACAGAGACGTAATGCACTACTCATAAGGTTGCTGAAAATTCGTTGACAGCCCACTACCGGTTTCACCCTCCTCGGGGCTCATCTGGTAGGCGTCGTAGCACGTGGCACATGTAACATCTACAATCAGCCGAAACGACTGTGAGCTAACGTCGCTGGGAAGCCATTTTGGGTTGCACGCCAATCAAGGTCCAGCGGAAGCGTGCAAACTGAACTAAACCGTTTGGTTTTGCGAGAGACTCACCTGGGACCCAGCCGAATCCCTCGTTTGTGATGTTTCCAGGTAACTGAATGTGTTGCACCAGGCCGCTTCATGTTTCACTTGCTACGATATTCGCCCAGGAAGGGCGAAACCGGTCGTGGGCTGTTGAAGAGTTTTCAGCAACCTTATGAGTAGCCCATTATGACCTAAACTGTCTTTGCCTTGGGTGGCACTTGTCTGTTTTAGCTGACTAGACTTTATTTGAAAGCTGGACATTCCTGGGTAGAGCTGCTGTCTTGTCGCAGGCGACAACATTCTATGTAGGATAAAGATTTCGGATTTGTGTAGTGATGCTCTCAAAATGGTTTCCTAAGAGCATGTCTACTCTTGCAAATTCAGGCAAATTTTGTATCAATGATCCTGTCCGACGAATTTTGGAAGATCTACAGCTGTTCTGACAGCTGCTGAGGAAACGTTTGTCGTTTGCCCACCTCTTCGGAAAGGGGTATATGATGCTTGCGTCTTTGGAGGTAAACTGAACTAAAACATCTCGTTTGTTTGCATGCCATTGGGATAAACGAACTGTAAAGCGATGCTACAAAATGCCATTTGTACTCCAGGAAAGATACTCTAGGATTCGCGACTTTTACTTCCCTAGGAATTTGGAATATCTCTAACAGATGAAGTCGATGTACTAAAATCCGAGTTTGGGGTGAAGTCTGCTAATTTGAGATACATATGGTGCACCTCTGGTTTTCTACAAACCTATTTGCTAGGCTACAGTAGGGGTTGCTTTTTTTGAGAGGTTATAAGACGTGGTCCCCGCGTGCCACGAAACGTGGAATTCTATCACTCTCCATCAACAACTGTCCCAGGCTGATAGTTCCTATAGACTGCCACTAACGAATGCGCAACAGGGCACTCAAAAGCGAACCTTCGTTTGTCAAGCAGGGACTTTTGTCAAAAAGTGTCAACCAGCGTAATCAGACACTTAGATAGCCGTGACCAGGCGGGAACATATGCTAGCAAAAGCCAGTAGCCCCCCTCTAAGTACGTAGTCAGTATCGATCGCCTCTGATCCGATAATTCGATTGAACGCCCACAAGCAGCTGGAAGTTCCCAAAGTTATAATAGGTGGCTTTTTTCGATTTTTTAAATGAGGCTTCCAGATACATTATGGCTAAACAGCAGGAAAACATCAGTACTGAACAGCTAGACTAAATTTCTTTCCCCTGCCTTGTTTTATTTGGTTCAGAATCCTGAATGGTCTTGTAAAAACTGTGATTATTCGGACGGAGAGTGAATCATAAACATACTACTTACATGGTAATGAGGTCACGTTGTGTTCACTACTTTTGCACCGGCCGTAACAGGTATAAACTTCCTTGACAGATCTGTCACTTTCCTGGCAGGTGAATCAATAGACAAAAAGTTCTTGGACAATTCGGAATTCAACCGATGAAAACCTATAAGGAAGAGCCGAGAGATGGATTCCATCCCGCATCAATTTTTTTAGTGGATATCGAAATGATAACCCCTTTCAAGTTCTCATGAATATCGACCAGATGATTACCATTGGTCTGAGCAGCAGCCCTGTAAGGGAGGTTTTGAGTGGTCAACAGAGAACAAGCAATAAGACCCTGTTTTACTGGTAGAATCGTCGTATAGATGATAATCCTTAGAAAATTAACCTTACAATAGTTTCTCTGTTCAGAACAACCGGCGCTATACGCATACACTAGGCAACATGCTTTATTGAGCTTGTGCGCTAAGTAACTATGCAGTCGCATCCGCTCGCCTTTACGGGAGAATGAACGACACTCGCATCACTGTTGCCGACTAACCTTCCTTAGGGCAGATGTATGGAAACGTGGGAAATATCAGTCTTAGTTTTCCTTCGCGGGAAAAAGACAGGTGGCTGGCCAGTCATGAATTAAAATTACACTGAAGTCTTTCGGAGACCACGCCTGACTGGGCAAGTCTGGTCGACAGTGTGGACAGATATAAGCTAGATGGACAAAACTCGAGAGAGCTTTTCGGATGAGCAGCTCCGATTCCGCCACTGAGTTCGTTTTTGCAGAGAAGTTGGGCAATTCATGCTGTATCGTCCGTGTTTGACTTGTGCACCGAACTCTAATCTGCTTTTTTTTGGAACAGAATCTTCACGTTGAATGAACAGCTCAGTTGCATTTGTTGTACCGGACACGGGCTTGTGCCATGGGTGATCAGTGGGGCACTGGAATTCCACCCGATTAAACTTTTACTTCCCGACTCACAAGTGCAAATTCAGATTGTTCTCATTTGGTTTTTTGTTTGATCTGATTCTTGCACCTAAATATGTACAGTCAGAATAACTAATCTGTATCCTCTACTAAGCTACTTTTTCCTGTATCATTGTTCCTAATAATTCTGTGTATTTTCGGTTTTTTTTCTCACGGGAGTACCACTCACCATAAGCGGGAAAGACAAAGTGATGAGTAAAGCTCCAACGATTTGTAAAGACTATTTTGCAGTGAACATTCTGAGTGCATGGGTTTACTACTTGCGTTCGAGCAAAGCTGCTTGTCCCTGGATGCTTTGTTAGGCTACACCGGGGAGATGACTTCAGCCTGGGGTAGACCACAAAGAAGAAGGCTCTGGTAATCAAACAGCCGCAATAATGGTATTTCAGGGTTTGTGAGGTTTGTCCCGGTCAGTCGGCTTTGTAAAATAACCCCCATATCTACATAGTACATGAACAAAATCCTCGAACACAGTGCCTTGACGTCAAACCGGATTTAGTTCTTGTTCACTACAGATTATAATGCTTTTGATGAGGAGACAGCTCATATGAAGTGTCCGGAGTGTTTCTAATTTTTTTGAGTTCTATGTCATTGACAGGAGTTTGAAAAAGTTGTGATAAAGAATACTGCTTAGGTATTCAATAAATCACGAGGACTCGCACTCCTCGGATGATTGGTCCAGTGTGAGCCAATATGGTAAACGTTTCTGTCTCCCTCATATGGTTGCATTTCAAACGAGCCTCTCACAGTTTCTGTCCGGATTCATTCGAATTTGAGGCTTTCATGCGTGGATCACGCACTCCTTGCTATCATCATGACTTTAAGGGAACAAACTCTGGCTTGCAGTTTCTGTAACTCGAGCAAACACGTTGAATATACGGTGCATCCGTAACAATTGAAATGCTTCGCAGTTTTCTGTCGGATTCCCGCCCCTGAGATGCTTTTTTAAGGGGATGAATAGCTTTGAGAAATGGTGTTAGCGTGCGTAACCCTATTCGGAAAAGCATATGACAACGGAACGAATGAGAAGCAAGTCGCTTGTGCGGCGTTTAATCGCATAAAATGAATTTTTACCCCGGTGTAACGGTGGATTATACTGACGAGGCATGCGAGTAGCATGTTTTCTCGTAAACCCGCTCCGCGTCTCTTGAAAAGTGAGATCTGTCACGGAATTTGTGGAGTCGCTTCGTAGCATTTGCTTGCATTTGAGTAGCAGTCAATGAATATCCAGGAAAGTTCAGGAAGACGCGTTCAAGGAGAAGGTGGATATTCAGTTTTGTAAACGAGATGCATATGAGAGTTTTGCTCCCCTGTTCAATAATCTGTAACTGTTAAGTTGGTGTTCTCAAGTAGACAGCTCCGCAGCGAAGGCCTTCTTCCGTTCACTAGAAGCAAATTGTATCACCGTCTCCCAGAGGGCGTCGAAGAACTCTTGTCATTTGTGGATACTCGTTTTGTAAGAAACCTCCATCCAAGGGGTTGATATCATCGATAATCGGGAGACGGTGTTTTCACTGTCTTCATCAAATCGAGATGAATCACATCCGCTCTACAGTCACTAACAATTTCAAAGAGAGCTTCCTGTGTAGCATCCACTAGCTCTGTCCACTCCACCGCACATTTTGTTGGGCTCAACCACCCTTCATCGTTTCTCACATTCTCCAAGCATTGCTTCTAGAAAGATCTACCGGAAAGGTATAAAAACAGTTCCCTTCAAGTTGTGGAGATAACTAACCTCCACTGAATCAAAACGACGACCCGAAATTCCACTTGACGGAATTAATCGGCGACGCACTGTGAAGTGTACCAAATGTAGATGCCTGTTTCTCGTCGGTTTGTCCAGTGTTGATTACAAAACTGAGATTATCCGAAGAAACTGCCACTTGAGTTACTCAGTGATACACTTGCACGTTGAAAATTTTGATTCTTTATTTGCTGTCGTGATTTTGCATTCAAAACTCACTCGCGTTCTCAGATTGTGTGCACTGTAGACTCGTGCGAAGTTTATACCATAGGTCGAAACTGCAAAATTATTGAAGATATCGAAGTCTTTTTTACTTTACAGCGGTCTCACGTAGGAAGGTAACGACCGCTTCGGACCACTAGATGTTATTCATCGCAGAGATTGATGATGAGACATTTTTCTCCCCTACATCACACATTCATTCCTGAAGTCGGTGCCATTTTTTCATGTTACTCTCAAAAGAAGAAGACATTTTTATGAAGTTTCTATGAGGAGAACACTCAGAGGATTGACAAGAGTTCATTTAAGGGTGAGGAGGTCTGATTCGCGGAGGTCGAGACTTGGTGAGTAAAAAAGTCTACAATTTTGTTTAATATCATTGAATTTTGCTCGTGATTGGGAGTACATTTCTGAGATGCGATCGCATCACTCAACTTCACTGGTCACCTTTCCTTACGATGTCTTCAAAGGGCAAAAATTGTAACAGGATCCGGTTATTTTCTTGCAGTTTTGTAACATTTTCTTCCTGTGTGACTGAGTTTGAATTAGGATCCTCTCCGTTTCATTGTTGTTTAGCTTGCAAACACGACCAACTTGGCCACGTGCTGCGCATGCCAGTCGACCGACTTCTTTGAAAGGTTCTTTTTGCACAACCAAGTGAAGGGTGGAAACGAGCCAGAGACGGTCAAACAATGACTTGGCAGCGAAGTATAAAAGCCATTACCAGCAAACTCAGCTGCACTGGTCACTGCCGTCTTCCTGGATGGGGACCCCGAGACGGGCCACATCAATGGTTAGAGACATTGTCAGACATGACCCAGTCGTGCCCTCGATGGCGCTCATGCATCCAAGCTATTGCCTTCAATGCACAGCTCCCTTCCCAATCCCCCCACTACTCAACAGTCCATTGACAGTGGTGTATTTACGTAGCTCGCGCCTCCAATGCGCAGCTACCTACCTCACCCTCCCAAATCATCGGCGAACAAAAATGTGGCAGCTTCAACCACTCTACGACAAGAACGCGGTTCTTAGATGATGATTAATTTCGTGATCGGTGGGATAATTAGTCGGGCAGTGGAAGGTCTTCAAAACGATTACACTGACGAAGGCCTTGGTCTGAATAAAGAGGGCCTGGGAAAGGACATAGTGCTAGCCAACTACAGTCATTCCGAGGTGCCTACAGTCTCCAGACATTTCTTCAAGCAATCTGGATAACAACTGACAACAGAAACGTCACTGACATCGATTAGCAGTTATATCTCTCAGCGCCTACAAATGGTCGAATCTGGATCACGGGCTGATGATGATGGCCTTACAGTCGCATATTTTAGTGCAGCGACAAATGATACCACTGACAGTCTTTTTCACAACCGTGCATTTTTTATTCTGCCAGACTATTTGTAATTTCATCATGGTTGCTGTGCAAATAGTCTAGACCATGATTGTTTGCGGGTAAAAAGAAGCTCGGGGGAGCTCGGGGATTCAGTTGATTTATTCAAACAGACCGTGAACATGCATGTCTTTGCGACAGAGACTCGATATCAAGTTAATTTAACCTCCAAACCTGTAGGTTCTCTTGTATTTTGACGATGCTCAGTTAACACAAGGTTAAACTAGGTCAAAATGATGTTCAGAATATTAAAGTAGATTTAGCTGGCTACGTGATTTGTTGAGCTCATGCTCACATCACTCTCCGTTGAACAGTCCCCCTCCTATACTGGCATAATACTTCTGGCGAGTACGTACAAAAACGAGAAGGCACCATCTACAGTTGATCAAAAACTGTCTAACTGATCGGGATACTGCCCGACTGGGTCAGCAGAGCGATAAAGACGGGACAGTTGCTGCTTCGTCTTTCTAGGCGTCGAGCAAACCAATCACGTGGCTCACAACTAAACACGTTTAATATTAGATGAGAATGCTGGAGCATCCCTGCAGTAACTTGTAATTCATGTGCGCTTCTGAATTTGAGACGAGCAATTTATTGCAAATTTGTGTGCGTTTTACAAGTCTTTTCACCCAATCTCACTAGAACTTGTGTCTGCTGGCCCAAGTTGAATTGTATCTTGGTCTTGGTCTACAGTTTTTTCTTAGCCTATTCGTGATGGCACACATCGACCTTAGCCAACAAGAAACAAGTTTCGTAGATTCTTTGAGTGAAGCATGAGTGATCCTTCATCCTGTCTTAGTGCGATTTAATCGCACTGCGCAGCTGCCAGGGCCGAAAGGTCAACTATTCAGATGACTAGCCGGGAGGTTGAGGGTTCGAAACTCCTTGGAGTTTATTTGCATTCTCACCGGTCATGAGCACAGAGCAGCTGTGAAATGCTTTTTGAATCATTTGCATGGATGTACTTTGTTTACAGAGCAAAACTCCCATTATTGACTTTTGGAGTATTGAACCCCATTTATAAACGACCATTCATGAGGAAAGGGTTAACGGAGCGAAGAAATTCGTTAGTTATTTCACCTTTAGGGTGCCTTCATTTCGGAAGTTGGTTCCACCTGAATCTGGGTTTTCTGCATCAGATGAACTATGGAAAAACACAAAGAACTTTCACACGTTGAATAGTTGCCTCTTTGTTATCCTCGAAGCGAAATTTCAGAAGGTATTTAGCGTGGTCTCACTCAGCAGCAACATGGGTCTATTCAGATGGTACTAAATCGAAAACAGTTCGGAAATTTGAGTAGTACCGTCACTGAGAGAATGACCTTCGGGGTAGGCCTAGGTAACTTCTATGAGGCATCAAGTTTTCCTAGTGGCCGTAGGTTGGTATACTGCGCTTTCACACACCATTCAACTATAAAGGCAATTTCCCGCTTCGTTTCGAAATCAAGCTGTATACTTGCGAGACGTCTATTTGTTCATTCCGTGTAGTATCGCACAGCCTGCGGAACCCAATCAGGACATCCATCATCATCATCATCATCATCATCATCATCATCATCATCATCATCATCATCATCAGCTGTAAGAACCGCGCACTTGTCATACAATGGCTGTCACAGTTTCATTGACCGATGATTTGGGGAGGTAGGGTAGGAAGCTGCGCATTGGGGGCGGGAGCTGATGAATTGATGCGTAAATACACTACTGTCAGTTGACTGTTAGGTGGGGGAACTTGGGAGGGGAGGTATACATTGAAGGCACTAGCCATTGAGGGCGCGACTGGGCCCTGTCTGATAATGTATGTAACCATTGATGTGGTCCGTCTCGGGGTCACCATCCAGGAAGACGGCAATGAACAGCGCAGCTGAGTTTGCTGGTAATGGCTTTCATACTTCGCTGCCAAGCCATTGTTTAACCTCCTCTGGCTCATTTTTACCCTTCACGTCGTGGTGAAAAACAACTGGTATGTATTGATAACCTAAGCGAGCCCCCCATATATATTGTTTTCTAAATGCCTCTCAACTTGAGAGACTCCCGACTGATTTCCAACAAATACCCATAAAAACCTGTCAACCTCTGTAGCACGCCACTGCTTCGGTGCGGGCCAGACTATGCAGTTTAAAATAAGACTACTTTACCAGAAGCATAACGTTAAAATCACTTGTTTTTTATCCCACTGTGAACATGTGTGTGACAATTCATCTTTAGGGGCATACAGCAAGTGGCTCGATTTCAAGTAACTTTGGGATACAACTATGTTTTGTTTCATTAGTCGACTTTTATCCATGAAATTAGGCTCAAGTGTCTCTAAAACATTTTTAACTTTGGGGCAACGAAGTCTTGTTGATTTTTATGCACCTCCTACATTTAAAGTTTTCCAATCAACCGAAACAACTCATCAGCTGACCAGGATAAAGTATCCAAAAATCGCACAATGAGAGCATGAAAAGAAGCTCCAATCAACCGAAACAACTCATCAGGTGACCAGGATAAAGTATCCCAAAATCGCACAATGAGAGCATGAAAAGAAGTCCTTGGGGAGATTTTGTTTTTTTGTACACGAGTACCACGTGTTCTTGGCACAGTTTTGCATCAGAATTGCAAGTATCCCGTTTGATGGTTCCTGAAAATAAGGCATTGTCTGGTAAAGATGAGCTGTTTAAAGGGGAACATAGGACTTATAAGCTTGCAGAAAATTATTCGACAAAGGTCTTATGAGTAGTGTGTTCGATATTCAAGAAAATACACTGCGATTTCTCAAATGTCGTGCCAACTGAGGAGTGCGGAGGCTTTTGTACGGCGCTTTCGGTTAAAAGTTATCACAATGAGGAATTCAATCATTATTTAGTTAATAATTTTTACATTTTTACCTAATTACAACAAGTGACGTTATCAAGGTCTGTTTACTACGAAGGCTCGAGCGCACGAAGAATTAGTTTGTGGGGTGAAAACCGATGGCAAATGAAAGCTTGTAGGATTCCTTGTACCAGACGCAAATGAATCGAAGACAACGGGCGGCGGCCCGAAATTAGCACAAAGCGGTGGAGTTCATTACAGAACGTTCACTTTCTGTTTTTGCCAAAAGCTCGCCGGTTTGTGACTTCAGCAGTTCGAATCGATGGATTCGTTCGTTTTGCTGAATTAGTTAAAACATGTTGCTAGGTAAAACTGCTGGATTTCTTGATACTGGTGGGGTTCAGCAATTGTTCTTCGGATAGGGCTAATTGAACCTCGGGGACGGAGCCTGCCTGATGAGCTTTGAAAAGAACAGGGCGAGTAGTGTGCTTTCGAAGATGTTGCGTAAATCTACCTCCCTTACTTGAACTTGTTTCTTTGCCAGATAAGTGAATTTCAGTCTGTCAAGTTGAAGCACTCCAAACCGAAGAATTTTCGGCAACCTTATGAGTAGTGCGTGCATTACGCATGCACTCCAAACCAGTTTTGCTCGCTTGAGCAATTCGTACAGGCCATTGGGTAACAAGATGGAACCAATTCAGCATAATCCAATCACAAATTTTTTGGCATACTGTACGTCAAGAGAAACGCCCCCTCATTCTTAATTTGGAAAGTATCCAACATAAAGCAAGCTCAACCGTCACTCACTTTCTTGTGTAGCGCGCATGAAGGTGTCTCTCTGCTCTCACAAGCAATGAGGATTACCATGGAACGGAAAACACAATCTAAATGCTTCGCTTTCCATCAGGAAAATCTCAACAGGGAAGTCATGGTTTCGAGAGGCTGGATTTACTGTGGTAGTTGGATCTTTTATAGGTTCTCGTCCTTATCAAGGTCAGATCGATATGAAAAACACGACAACGACAGAAGAGCTATGCCACCGATTTCTCCGTTGTTACGGGAGTTTTAAATTCCGATGGAGTAGAACATTTTATTTACTCTGAATACCACAAAACATTTTAGTTATTTAAAAATTTTGTCTATAATTTTCAATCGGCTGCTTCTTTTTTGCGGACCCAAGCTCCATCTAAAACGGTCGCATTGTTGTTAACGTTGAACACGGTAGCATGCTGTGATTGGTCAATCGTGAGGCAATCTCTAAAATGAACCGCAGTGTTCGTCCTAGCTTTGGCAAGAAGGGAGCAATGTGTCGAACTATTGGCAGCTCGGGCTCATTTATCGGTTGCCGACGACGAGGAGGCTGCCGAACTTCAAAACCGGGAACACGTCATCAGCGCGCATCTGGGTGAGTCGAGTGAATAATGAGGCCAAGCTGATGTTTTGTTTTCTTGCAGTGATTGACTTAGCGCTTTGATATCATCTTGTATGCCATTAATGTGGGTTCCTGAATGAGATCACGGAGGTTTGCCTGTGGCAGCTGACTAGTTTCGTTTAGGTAGACATGTTTCAAGTGTTTACGGTGAGAAAAGATGGAACCCAGTCTGATCCTTTGTGACATATGTCTGCTCTCGTGAAACATAGGGCTTGGATTATGTCCGCCATCGTCTCGAAGGGTGAAAAATAGGGGAGGAAAATATACGAAGCCTACAGGACAAACGATAGGTCATTCCTGTAGGGAAGAGTTTCAGGAGAATGTCCTCTACAAAGAGGATCAAGATGATCCGTGAGATAGAAAGGAGAAGAAAAATCGGATCGGATACACTGCCCTAGGATGAAGCTGCGATGGGTTTCGTGTACCTGTTGAATCTTTTTTAGGTTGTCGTATGATTGTTGCTATTAAGATCAGAGAGATATGAAAAACACGACAAGGACTTCTGTCTAGTGGAGAGAAAGACTCACTTTGACGTGTCACATCATCTGGTTACACTCAGAGTACGATGCATGCAGGGTGGGTTTCGTTAAATTTCTTTCGCAAGCATCTAGATGTTCTGACAGATTGTTACTTTACTGCTCCACCCCCGCACTTGTTGCTGTCCGTACAATCGTAAAGGTTCACAACGTTTTGTCATTAAGTAAACTTTCAGAGGTGGCAGTGACATTCTTGTCAGCTTGAACAGAAAGGTGAGATAAACAGCGATAAATGTGCACTAATTTACACTTTGGAGGCGGTCAGATACACTGTTATCCAGTCAGTAGAATCTCTATTAGAAATAGGTGAGTGGCCACTGCTTTATTTAGTAACGTCGGATTTTCAGGCCTAATTTGGGCTCGACTGACAATCGCTTCACTTATATGTTACATTACGTGTGTACGCCTATACGCTCCTCTGACGAATTCTGACTTAAATAAACTTGTGGATGAGCGATGTGAATTCGAACACCCGGTCGAAATTTAAGCAAAAAATCGATAATTATCACGTCCAGTTCAAAAACGGTTTGATTGTACTGCTTTAAAAGCAGCTGACTACGAAAGTAGATGAGCACGTTTGGGTGGACCTTCATAGATCCCATCCGTGTTCTCACTTCTCCCGGGAACACACAAAACTTAAAAAACAGCGCTCAGTGTATCAGTCCCGACAAGGGTGTTAACTAGAAACTAAGGTTTAATTCCCCGGGCATATTAAAAAAGCAGCGCTCATTTGGAAAAGAGTATCAGTCCCGATAAGGGTGTTAACTAGAAACTAAGGTTTAATTGAACAGCTTGAATGACTCCAGGGCTTATCAGTTTGTTTTCTGACAAAAAACGAGATAAAAGAGATCTTAAAGTTTGGCAAACAGCACCCTTATTGCCAAAGCATCTAAAGTTTAAATCAGTGACCGTCAATTTAGTCAAGTGTGTGTTTACATTGTTCTTTCTCTGCACCCCGGTTAATCCGATTCACTGAGACCTACTTTCCAGACTCGCTGAGTGTCAACCGGGTACAAAAGAGCCGGCAAACGCTACGGACTGTGATTTCCGCTTGTCTTGAAAACAATTTGGCACTACTGACAACATCACGTGACTTGTTTCTAGCTCTGTGCATTGTTGCGGAAACCTCAGTCCAAATTAATCCGACATAACTGACCATCTGAAGACATGCAGCTCTATAGTAAAACGGAAAAATTATACCACTTAATAGTTCGCCTTGCTTGTAAGTAGCCAGCTCATTCGTATTTTTGAAAAGTACTTGAAACTTCGTAACGGTTTTCCTAATATTGACCCCATGTAAACTAGAGAGTCGATGGCGTTTCTAGTGTTTTTATAGAGTACTAATATTTGTTTGTTCAATGTGCAAGCAACGCCTAGTTGCCAGTGCCAAGTTGGTGAACGACGTTTCTTTCGCTTGCAATGAGTGACATGGGAAGAAGGCCGGCTACCCTGTTTAAGACTCATCCCCATCGGGATTTGAGCCAGCTAACCCCTGACTTAGCAGTAATTCGGCCGAAATTATAATTTTGAGTTCGCTTGTAATTGTCCATTGTGGTCCACCTAGTCAATATCGTGTATTGCGCCAGGGAGAAATCACGGCAAATCCCTGGCAAACCCAATGTTTGTCATCCATGTGTCTTCCAAAGTTCGGTTAATCTAACGAATCCGCTTGGAATCTCTTTATACTGGAAAACATGGAATTGTTGAGTGCGACGTTCGGGCGCGCACGACTACCATTCTGATTTTCTGTTGTTCCCAGCGGGCGGTATGCCCAACGTTGGATACTTTCAAGGGTCTCCAAAATGAAAATTGATTTATCTAGAAGATCAGGGCCGTTTCCTAACATCTCGGCTTTACTTTGCTTCCGTATTCTTAAACCAGCCATTCTGTGGTACTCGTAGGTGGTCAGATGACACGGGGTGATGGGCGAGAGCCTTACGATATCAAATGCTTCGTTGGTTCGGTACTTTATCAAGCCGATTCCAAATTGTACCTACACTGAATGCAGAAAAACGTAAAAGTGAATGTTGACCCATTCTTCTTTCAAAAACCGAGCGTACAAACAGACGGCCTACGGCAAATGGCATTGAAACATGAATGTGCTTAACACGGTAAAATGGAATGATGTTTGACCAAAAAAGGTGCTTGAGAATATGCTCAACATGCCAATGGATCAAAACAACACGCGGAAGGCTCTGGGACCCAAATAAACGTGGTGCACCTTCGCAGCCCATTTTCACGCATAAAGTCAGGCTACTCTGTTATGCACCACGAATCAAAACAACACGCGGAAGGCTCTGGGAACCCAAATAAACATGGTGCACCTTTGCAGCCGATTTTCATGCGTAAAGTCAGGCTACTCTGTTATGCACCACGTGTAGATGTGTAGATATTTAGATGAGTAGGCTTAAGACCTTCGGTAATCGAGACTTGAGTCGGATATTTCGACTGCGTGTAGTTGAACATCGACCACGTCCCATTTTCCTCTTGGCGAAGCCAGTAAAACAAAATTCTCTAGACTTGGTACCATGAATTGGATGTTTAAAAAGCCAGTGAATAATCCGTTTAGGCTAGACTGAACTGAGAAAATGCTTTCATAATAACGGCACAGAATTTAGCAGGGTTAACGTAGAATTGCTTGTATTTTCTTTGCAACGTCTTTTGTTAAAGCATATCACCTGATATTCGCTAATCGGATTTGAAAACCAACCAACGCGTATCATCAAAAATAAACTTTCTGCATAATACGTCAGGTAACTCTGCATTAGAAAGCGGAAACAGGCGCCCAGGGTTTTTCTTTTGAAAACACTTTACTGTTTCTAATGACGTGGAATGAAATAGAATACGGACTGAGAAGCGTACTCTTCTGTGGAAAATGGCTACTTGTATCGTAGTGGCTGCTTGCATAATGCACAGATATTACAATGCCATTTTTATTTAATTGTGGGAGACCATGTGGCCACCCGGATCAGTTTGTAAAACATCTTGTATGAATATACGTAATGCACTACTCACAAACGGGAGATTCAGCTGGGTTCCAGGTGCGTCGCTCGCAAAAAAACAAATTGATTTGCAAATGAGTGTATTTATCGAAATCTTGTATGAGTGTTCTGATTGGTCCTGATTCCGTGACTGACAATAGAAAGACCTGAATGAGCATTACGCCGCTCCTTTTTAGCAAACATCATAAACCAGAGATTTAACTGGGTTTCAGGTGAGTCTTCCGTGAAAAACAAATTGGTATGCAGATGAGAGTAGCAGTCAAATATCCGCGGAAAACTTCAACAAGTAAAAGTTTTTCAGGTCTTCGGTGATAATCTTTCCAAATCAACAACGGTAGTCCGATTGATCCATCTTAAGCAACAGCCAACCTGCTGTCACTTGCAAATAACGTAGGAACGTTCTCCTACCTCAGCTTAAAAGTGTAGTTTGTTTCAAAACCTGGAACCCAGCTGAATCTCTCGTTTGTGATGATTTCAGGCAACTGAATGTGCTGCACCAGGCCGCCTCATGTTCCAGTTGCTACGATATTCGTTACAGCTTGTTACAGGTCAGTCTAAAACCTACTCAAGGTAGTTCCCAAATGACAGCTACTTTTTCGAGAAAGTGACATTAACTTGAGCCTGAAGGCGGCCTTTCAATCAGGGACAGCATAACTTACCTTAGAGTCCAATCAGGTGAGTTTGTGCCACCAGATAACGGCGTCGTTCACCCATTATCCATGTACCGCATGAAAAATTGTCAGAAGTTCAGCATACCAAAGGTTTGTGAGACACTGCAACCAGTATGGTTCCGGATTGAAATCAAGGTTTTCTCCTCCGAAGATTCTGAACGAAAAATCTCCAAAACGCGTTGGTGAGCCACAGTAGGTTAGGATTTCTTAAACTCCTATAACTCAAGGAACCCCCTGGATGGTGGTTCTTTTCTAGAGGGAGTTCCTTCTTATAATAACTCCTCTGACCAGGACAAACTAAGTGATGATTATTCATTTACGGGAGTAAGTATTTTGAATAAAAACAGCAACATAAATATGCCACGAAATTCAGCATTATTCTAGTCCAGTCACCAACCAGCCATGACTGCCTGGTTAACCACTGGGAACCAAAAATTTCTAGCGAAACAGGTCACTTCGACCTACACAGAAAGACACTGCAGAACAACTGTGCGGGCTGGAAACATTTTATCCTTTTTTGGCGTTTTATCACAGACGAAGCCTACTGCTTGAGGAGACAGGAGTTTGCAATCAACCATTGGTTTAAAGGACTTTCCCATGATATCGCGAACCAAAGATGGGTACATTATAGACAATTCACAAAATTCGCATATGATTCCCCCGAATTAAGTACTATCCAATCAGATGTTGCCATCGGGATAAATCGCTTAGTTCAATGTGGGTCGTTGTTAAAATAGATTTATTTATGTCAAAATAAATGACGTGATTTCGAGAGTGACCTGGGTTTACAAAAAATGTTTAGGTATGAGGATGAGAAGGCAAATCACTTGTAAACACGCATGGAAGAAGAGGACTTGAGAATTAGCGACTTCATAGGTGGTAAGGATTCATGAAAATTATTATGCATGATTGGGTCACGTGGATGGCCGGGTTTGGACTTTTCGGAGTGGGTATCCAGAATTAGGGAAAAGCGGTTAGGAAATCACTGTTGGGCTGATTTCTACAAGCTCGTTAGAATGCTGGGTAGTTAATCCGTGTTTAACCAGATTGACTGTCTCCGCTGGAGCAGGTAAATGTATCAACACATGTGTAGTTTGTGTACAGCGAGGAGTTTTTGGAGAGCTGGTTCACGTTTCAAATTATTTCTGCAAGTAAACCTTGCGTCGAATCCCTAGAGAGATTCGTGCGTTCCGTACCGCTAAGAGTTCCTATCCAGTACGACGTACATTTCAGCTTTTTTGTGAGGATAGCACTCGCATCACAATCACATCAAAATTGAGAATTCTCTGTTCAATTTAATTCATCAAAAGTTAAGGCGGAGTCCTTCCGAGAAAGTCAAAATCCATCAACTAGACTGATGCGTACAGTCGGACTTTGGAATGAATAACAGTGCTAACAGTTGGCGGGCTGGAAAACTGGAACAAGCAAGTTGTTTTTTTTGTTTCTCTTCCTTGAGTCCAACTAGCCAACTCGAAGCCCTAGTCTTTACATACTTGGGACCCCTGTGATATGCTGGTTCAGCAAGCGTGTCCGAAGAAGAAACTGAGTTGTTGACTTCTCCGTAGTTGGCATGCGGCAGCGTTATTTCCTCCATCAAAATTATGTCAGATTGGTTGATGGAAATTTTAGCCGCGCCTTGGACGCACAATTCATTTTCTGCGAAACCCTTGCGAGTGAAATAGAACCTTTTGCGTCAAAATGTTGCATTTCTTTGCATATGTGCTCAGAACAAAACTCACTCGCATCTACCGTCATTTGTTTTAATTAATCTCATTTCGAACTTTTTGGCGCACATTCAACTTTGAACGGTCCTGGTGATATGATGGGATATTTAGCACTACAATAACCAACTTTGTTCTTTTAGTTGCGGGACAAATCCAGAAGTTGCTGGTCCGTCGTTCCAGATCTTTTTTTAAGACCAATCCTACCACCTAGAGCAAGTTTGCCTGTTCAGATATGATAATCCTGGTGTGTTCAGCGTGGAACTGTGGTGATACGCTCGCTCTGGTTATCGGATGCCCGTATAAGCGCTGATAAAAACAAAACTCGCTCTCTCACCTTGGCGCAGGATGAACGAACAGAGTGCGCCAGGATGGGACAAGGACTGTTCAAACTAGATTAATGCAAATGCCAACTCCCTCGACGTTTTTCCACCCAATTTAGGTTGCAGTTAATCAGCTAGCTTCTCTGAATTTTGGACAGTCCATAACTGACTTAAAATGCCTGAAAAACACTAGATCTAATTTGGCGGTGCTCAGAAAAAAGAGCCCTTATTTTTCCAATATTTATACTACTCGACGGTTTGTACACTACACATGGTTCAACTGGCTCATTGCACTCAAAATTGGGATAATTTTACACAAAATTTTGACTTTTGTCAAAACAAATCAGGGCACACTTTGTGCTGACCATCTGCAAAGCACAACATACATCTCATCCGAAATGTTACCATTGCATTACCAGACATTTTGCACACTCGTGAACGAAATTTTGACCGGAACCAGACAAGGTAAGTTGCTCTTATCACCAAAGAGGTTGTGAAAAAGCCAAACTAATGAACCCTCCCTACCGAAAGACGCAATTATAACACATATTGTGTTGTGAGGGGACGGCTACCTTTCCTAAGCAAAGAAAATGGTATCCTCACCCATCATGTTTAAGATCGATTTTCGCAAAGAAAATTGTGAAACGTTTGCTGTAGAGAGGTAGGGAGTTTGCGCGAGGCATTTTCTAGGTGACTACGCCCACCATAGGTTAGATATCCTCCAGTCGACATGCCTGAGAGAAGTTTGATCTCCACAGAAGCTCACAAAATGGTCTGAACTACCCAGTTCATCAATGTATTTGAGCATCGTTCCCCGCAACGGTTATTTTTTGACTGTCCGTCAGGCCAGTGGCATCGGAGTGGTTCCTCCATTACGTTCAAAAATCCTTTATTAAACGGTTTTGGTTAGATCGTTCTCACAGATATTATCCCACCTTCTCTGTTCACCGTTCTTTTGGAAGGAAGCTAGGTCATGTCGGTGACGAGCAGGATGGCAGTAAAAATCTCGATGTAAAGCAACCTTTCGCTGTGAAAAAGCCACACACCATGAATTCCATCAGTTTTACCTCCTCACTGCTTTCAGACCTGCACTAAACATAGCAGAACCAATCCTTAAATGTGTTCGTTGTGGAGACGCACACTGTTGCAAACGGGGTTAATTTCATTTGCAGTCGGTGTCATTTTTTCCCATTAGTTGTTCATGAACTATCCGCTCCCAGGTTGTAGTGGGACTCTACTTGCGTTTCCTCACATGTCTTGGGAATTCTACTCATGAGTAATAGATAAAAACCGTTCAGCTGTGGCACCTTTCGGTGCCTAACTGCCATGCCACCTCGAAGGTTGCACGAGGGCTGAGATACTGCCAGGTTGCCCAAGCCTAGACAAGGGAAGTCAAGATGGCAGAGGTCGGGTTCGAACCACGGACCTGCCGGTCAGTAATAGATGGTGGTTAGTTTTTACATGACAGAATAAAAGGACGAAATCCAACTCTTTGGATTTTATAGAAGGCAGGACTACTACTTTTACACCGGTTGTTTAGTCAGACCACCACACTGGTCGACCAGGAGTTCCGCCTGTGTCTTGCAAAAAACAGGGTGGCAGAAGAAGATCTGAGTAATTTGCAGTGAAGGTTCTGTCCAGAAAGGGAAGTCAGTCTATACGAAAAATGCTGACACGCACTGTAGAGCTATTGTATCCTCAGAGGGAAGTATCAGCACTGTAAATTTTACTGACCTCACTCGAAATCGGATATACTTACGACCGCGATTTGTACCGTGCTCCGTGGTCTTCAGTTACAGAATGATACTCCCATCGAATAGTTTCCAATTTTTGTGATATTCAGATGCATTCACCTTAATCTTGGTTTGAAGGCTGATTTTGGTCTACGAGAATGTGATCAGTGGAACGGGGGTTGGCTTCAAGATAAGTAAGCGTGAGCCTCACGCATTTGTTCGTGGAATTGTGGGATAGCATAGAATGCGATGTACTCAACCAACTGTTAATGCAAAATAAATTCGGAATATCTATAGTTTCGGAGCAGTGGGCGTTATTTCTTGTCAATCAAATGTGATCTGCAAATATTATCGGAGGACAAGTCAATTAACGATTTACTAGCAGGATAAACTTTCTAGTGAACCTTAGCAAAGCTGCTCAAATCAGTGTTTATTCATTTTCTCTTTGTAACGTAAATACTCCGTGCGAAAACAGACCGATTTGCCTTGTGAAAACAACTACTATCAGATATCACCGAGAGGCCCATCTATGACTTTTGTGAGCGCACGGATCGCCTGTAAGCTCGAGGTGGAGCTGGAGTCGTTCATTACAACCGGCCATCACAACCTCTTTTATCCAGCGGTATGGAGTTCAAACATGCTCACAGACAGCTCAAGCCACGCGTCCTGGTGGAATCGTTGTGGCACACTCGCCTTGCACGTCAGATGTCCGGAGTTGAAACCCCGGCACTGCCAAGAATAAACACTAACGATGAGCGAAACTCGAATCATCGGCTTCCCTGCTTGGCGCAGACTCCAGGCGAGTCTCTCGCAAAACCAAATTGATTTGCAAATGAGCGTATTTCTCGAAATTAGTCCAATTCGGGTTCAAGTAGAACATCAGGTTGACGGAAACTCGGGGACTGCGCCTACCTGATGAGCCCCAAGAAGGGCGAAACCACTCGTGGGCTGTCGACGAATGTTCAGCAACCTTATGAGTAGTACATTACGTATAAAAAACAGTTCATATTTGTGTAGAGGCGAATGGTTATGAGGTAAAACGAACTGATCCGTTAGTGGGATGGCCATACATACTTTCTGAGGTTCAACGCATCATTAAGCGGGATGACGCTTCATTCAGGTACTGTCCCACACACCATGGACACGACCCGCTAAATTTCTAGGATGAAACGCGAGTACACAAACGGGGATTTTGCACGACTCAGTTGTAACTACTACGAATAGGCTGACGGATAAAGTGGCTGGAAATCTCAGACGGATATGAAGACACTTCAAGTAGAATTATTCGCTTTTGCAGTTGTTCTCTTTCATACCGGTGTAAGAAGCCTTATCTGAGACGATAGTCAATCGGTCCCCGAGTGTATCAAAGTATCCATACTATCCCAAGACCAACTTCATCAACATACGAATGGGCTTGTTTTGAGATCGTTTGTTTCTCCCATTGTTGTTGGAGCCCAAAGTGAATTTTAAACATTGCGAAAATCTCACCGATATATGTTGACGACACGTCCATTATCACATTTCTGTAGAAGCAGCTTTTCGCAAAGCAGAGTTCTCAACTTCATTCGCTTCACGGTAAAACTTTCGAAAACAAAGAAAATGTCTAATTTGCAAATCAAATTTGGTCTTGCGAGAGAGTCACCTGGAACCCAGCTGAATCTACCGTTTTCGATGTTTCTAGGCAACTGAATGTGCTGCACCAGGCCGCCTCATGTTCCAGTTGCTACGATACTCGAGATATCGCGATACATGTTTAGACGTACTACTCATAAGGTTGCTGAAAATTCTTTAACAGCCCACGACCGGTTTTGCTCTTCCAGTTCGGGCTCATCAGGTAGGCGCAGTCCCTGAGTTTCCGTCAACCTTATGTTCTACTTGAACCCAAATTGGAGTGTTTTTCGAGTAATACACTAATTTGCAATTCAATTTGGGAACATCAAAAAGGGAGATTCAGCTGCGTTCCAGGTGAGTCTCTCGCAAAAACCAAATTGATTTGCAAATGAGTGCATTTCTCGAAAACAGTCCAATTTGGGTTCAAGTAGAACATAAGGTTGACGAAAACTCGAGGACTGCGCCTACCTGATGAGCCCGAACTGGAAGAGCAAAACCGGTCGTGGGCTGTTAAAGAATTTTCAGCAACCTTATGAGTAGTGCATTACGTATAAAGAAAATGTCTGTTCTCCAACAGGACAGCGCTTTTGCGGTTCATCAGTCTTTCTGTTAAAAACAAGCACAACCTACAGTTTACTTCCTCTCACTCGCTGAATGCGGAGAGGGGAGTGATTTCCACACACATTCATTAGAGGAACAAAGTTCACACAAGCCCCAGTTGCTTACCCAAAACGGTCTCGAGGGGTCAGTTTTCACACAGTAGTTTTGAATGAGATGACATTGAATCCAAGCAATCCAAACGCAGTAGTCGCTCCAAGTTCAGGTGTAGGAAACTTGAAAGTCAGAATACTTCTCTGAAAGCTTTGGCTGTATAGTTTCCACTGCAAATAACCCTCACTTTTCAAATAGACTACGCGCTACAGGAGCACATAATCCGCATGGAAGAATCTATATACCGTTGGGATTATGGCAGCGGTGTATACGAGTAAGCATCTATAATAGGCATACTATTCGAGAACCAATGGTTTGCAGTAACAAACACAAATGGCACCCTCTGGTCAATCTGGGAAACTGCGGATGAGTAAACATAATTTTACAGGTCCCGTCCATTTAGCTACGTGTTATCGGATCTTTCTTTGATGACGTGGATGTGGTACTGCGAAATCTTGATTGTCCTACGCAGATTTCGTGCGCCGAAAATTTGGTCTTTCACATGAGTCAACAGTCCACAGGATTGCCTTCCGTCTGAATCGGTTCAGTCAATCACAAACAAGCGGGTCAAGCAAGCTAGGCTGCATGTTACCAGCACTGTGATTTCTTTGTCATACGTCAGCTATGCACCCAGCAAAAAACGCTTCCGTTTGAAGTTTTGCGGGATAGGTATTTTGTTCATATCACACCACCCTCGTTTGAATGGTCGTCCTCCTGTTCTGGCGTAATTATTCCGGTGAGTCCACACCAAAGGGAAGCACCGTTCAGATGTGAAAATTCAGATGCGTCCAACGCGTGTGGTGGTGGAGTAGTGGTAACACGCTCGCCTCGCATTTCACATGTCCGGGGTTCGAATCCCGGCATGGCCACTGGATATGCACTGCTGATGAGCTCTAATAAGAGCGAAACTCGAGTCCAATGCTTCCCTTTGGCGTGGACTCACCGGAATAATTACGCCAGAACAGGAGGACGACCGTTCAAACGAGAGGGGTGTGAATATGAACAAAACATGTTTGCCCACAGGACTTACCGGGGCGGGATAACATCCAAAAGGATGAGGTTCAAAGGAGCAGAGCACTGGAACGAAGCTTTCTTTCGGGTCCACTGTTAAGAACAAAACTAATGCCTGGATAACCATCCAATGAGGTGTTCCAGTACAAAAGCGGGTTAGTGGAATTTTGCGGGTCAGACCCATGTAATCAGTCATGAAAATGGACACAAAATCGAAAGTGTCCACTTCAGGAGTACCATAAAACGGAAACTTACAAGTAGTTTCATATCAGTTAAATCACTCCCGTACGTTGGATATTGTCTAAAACGAAATGCTTGGCGGCCTTTGCGCAGCGTACTCCCGTACGTTGAATAGTGTTTCAAACGAAATGCTTGGCGGCCTTTGCGCAGCACATCCAGTTGGATGATGGTATATCCAAAGGGTTCAACATGGATTCGCTCCAGTCGCCTTTATTCACACCGGCTTGATTTGCAAATGAGTGTTAAGTTGGAAACGCACTGACGGGTGTTCGGTGTTCCGCACTAATTTTGAATAGGACTCAGTTTGTGATAAAAGAGATTGACATTCTCAGCTGACTTTATGTGCGTTTTCACCACACCAGCGCTTCTCATAGGTCACACTGGATGGAGGGTGACAAGGATTGTCAAATTGTTGGTTTTAATCAGCTGAGAATTGAGGAATAATTCAAACAGAAAAACGACTTAGTAGCAAATACTTAACAATCCAGAACTTTAGACTCAACAGAAGAAACTATCACGGTGACCATGCAAGTAATCTGACTAACTTTCAAAGACCCCGCAATATTTTGTAGTTCACATCAAATGAGTGGATCACACTCAACACTGCAATAGAACACTCTCCACGTTTCGAAATGAAATACAATAGCGATTTCTGGAAAGAATCAAGCTTTTCACATAGTGATTTCGTTAAGGACTACAAAATAAAGGGTATCTGTCGTCGGTAGTCCAAGAGTATGAATTAGCAGTTAAACGAACCGGTCCAAGTGCTATGAACCCTATTAATAGTGTATGACAGCTCACGCTGAGGATCAAACTTCTTCACCAAAATTCTTGTGTAAACTCACTTCCTTTCCCCCATACTGTGACCCTCATCTTGCATTGAAATCAAAAACCCCAAGGTATCCGAATGATATGCTCCGATTTTGCATATGAGTAGTACCTGATGGTAGCATTGACGAACCTCGGCCTGTTTCTAAAACCGGAATTCCACTTGGCTTCCTCGTAGGATGAACAATTCAGACAGCGCTATCCCACCATTAATCAAACGCTCAACACGTGGGAATTTGTGAACGTACACACGCATGCAACCGCCATTTTCAAACCGAAAATCAATACATGGTGACTTTTGCTGTTAACCATTGAGCAGCTAACATAAAAGGTTTTTTATTACCCCAAAACCATGGCATGGGGCTGGGAATGGGACGTTCCGAGAAAGACAGGTTTGTTGGATGGGTTTCAACTAGGACAGGTGTAACAGGCTCTTAAACAGAACTACGTAGTATGGCACGGTACTATTCAACGGTTTCACATTCACCAACATTTTTAAAAAGAGCCATGGGTTCTCAGTATAAACCAGGGGTTTTGTATATATTGATTTTTGGAATCAATTCCAGTCCCTTCAAAATCGAGTACTCGGAGTGAATACCAGCCAGTGTTGAACAGCAGATCACCTGAGGATAGGATAAAAGGATTATTTTGGGGTTATCGAACAAGTCACTGTTCCAGACTATCTTGCAGTCGCTGCGGCTGCCAAAAATTCCGAACTTGTGCCTGTGAATGATGCCGTAACACACTTTGTCTAACTATGAATGAAGCAAACTAAAGATTCATGGACTTGTCGGTATCTGCCAGCAAAACGATAGTGAACATTGCTCTGACGACGAACTTTTCTGTCCTCAGGATCTGCACCTCCATTTTTAAAGAGGCAACCAGCTTTACACCTCAAGCGGTCCCAGTAGACTGGTATTGAAGAGGCAGTGAATACTGTAATCCAGTTTGAGTTCTACTATGGAGATCGTAAACTCATCTGATTGTTGACCGATTTCTCTGAAGGATTCCTGTACCATGATTTCACCTAGTTACCAGTTCATCATCTTAACAGTCGCCGTGGATGCCAGTACCAATGGCCACTCCCCCAAGCGAAACGTACTCCCCATTCTGTGATCCTATATATTGTCTCGGGCTTGAATCCTATGTCAGTATGTGGACAATTTGTTAGACAGTGTCTGATGCTTCTATAAGTACTCCGAATGACGCCCTATAGAATGGCGCTTTTCTGCCGCTGTTCCCATAATTTATTACGCACTAGAAAATAGCGAAATTCGTCGTCTTTGACGCCACTGCTATTGCCCGGTAGTGGAGAAAATGGCGAATCACTGAGGTGCAATCGAGGTTTATTGCGAAAGTGATTGATGAAAACACCCTGGGGAAACATAAGATAACAAGAACGGTAGATCTAACTTATGAATCAGTGGTCTTTGGCGCCTGAATATATTTTGCGTCCTGGATACAAAATCGTAAAGCAGTGTACCGTCCGGGTAATTGCAGACCCCAAAGAAGTTTGCACAAATGGCAGGTTACAATATAAAGACAGACACTCACAATTGGAGAAGTTGACGGTCACACCACTGAAGCAGCATAGAACCTTAGAGGTTTGAACAAATTTGTCGACGGAATAAACGGGCGAGGTTTTCCTGCCTACACACTAAGGAGAGATCATTCAAGAAAAAAAAGACCAAATTAGCATAAGGGTACCGGGGACTTTAGCCCGAAGGGAAAAACTACGTGCCTGCATTGAGTTTCTTTGTGTTGTATTAAACCTACGTTGGAGACTTTTTACAAAAAGCAAACATAGTGAATTCTCTTGGAAGTATGCATCAGGTTTGAGGATGTGGTGCGTTTCACAACTAGAAGACACATCAGAAGAATGTAGGCTACAGAAATGCGACGCATAAGCAAACTATCCCAGGTGGTTGTCCGGTTTCTTGGACAGAATTTGTGGTATATCATCTTGAAAAAAGGGGTTCTAGGTTTTTTGAAAAAAGGGAACGAAGAAGAAAGTCGAAAGCTTTATTTTATCGCCAGTTTAATCCAAGTTTCGAAATGAGTCACTTGTCCTGTACTAAGTAGAGATGTGTGTGCATATGAGGTCAGCACCACCAGATACACCTACGAGTGTATCAATTTGTCAGTGCGCATATCCTTAAAATGTCACATCCAAACAGAGAAAAGGAGAAACCCCACGATCAGTTTTTGGGACTGGTTAGGTCTGGAACATCAGCTGATTCAATTTTTCCGTTGAGCGATTTCAGTAGGGTAACGAATCGGAATAGTGAACAAACGCGGTAAAAAAATGCTCACGATTAGGTTGCCATTTGAACAGAAGCGTTGTTCAGGGTGAAACGAAATTCACTTGCCTCCTGGGCTCATTCAGAAAGTGGACACAGGTACCTAGCTCGTTACATCAGCGAACGTCAACCAGATATTAGTATTGGTAATGCGTTGGAATATTGGTAGCTCGGGTGAGTTTATTGGTTTTTGATCAGGGGGCTGTTGATCTGTTCACCGAGCTTGGCAATTAGCTTGCAAACTTTTCGTCACAATACGAGGAGACATGATCATTGAGCAGTTGGGTGGGTACTTCTTCCTTGTCTGCGTGCGTTTATATAGCATCTGAAGACCATCTGTTATCTTCTGACGTGATTGGCTAGTTTGGGGTAACGATTCTCGTTAATCTATTGGCCCGTTTGTGATCTTTGTTGCGTCGTGTTCTGCGTTCCTTTGTGTTGATTGGATACCCCAAGGCCTTCTATTTTTAGTAGTTTGTTCTCTGGCCCTGATTGGCATTACGTTGTGGTTAGACGTTCTTGTGCTTGATTGGTTGCTGGCACCACCCTAGCTGCTCCACTGTAACGGTTAGTGTCCCTGCGTCCGCCGGTTGATTCGGTATTTCGGTTGGGTGCCTCCTCCAATCCAACTGATGCGTCGTTTGAATAGGACTTTTCTGCTTCTTTTATGAGTTCCTCGTGTGGTTCAACTGCTATATAAACGCACGCAGGCAAGGAAGAAGTACCCACCCAACTGCGCACTGATGATGTCTCCTCGTATGATGACGGAACTTTTGCAAGCCAATTGCCAAGCTCGGCGAACAGATCAACAGCCACCTGATCAACACCCAATAGATATTGATGTTGTATTGATGACAGAGCTGATATTTCGGTGATAAACTCTGCCAGACTAAGCGTCGCATTCGGGGAACTGCCAATCATGGATCAGGGGAAGGTACAATTATGCGAACTACAAGAGGCGAAGTCAAGGAATGGCGTGCTTGTCGAGGAAAACTCAAACGCAAGAAACGGTAGATAACTGAGTTCCAAGTACGCACGGAAACTAGCAAGCCCAAATACGAACACGTATCTAAGCAACCTTTGAGGATGCACGGACGGAGCAAGAACGAAAGATAAAGTTACTCTGATGAGAATGGCTCATCGATATGCACGTTGATACAGGAAAGGAATTATACATTGTTCAAACTAGTCCACTAATCGAAAATCACTGAGGTTCGAAAGCAACTTGGAAGCACCATGATCAGGCTTCTGAAACAACCGCGGAAGAGAAAACGTTAATGAACGACTAAATGAAGTAAGAAACCTTAATCGTACATCGATCGCCGTTCCCATACGTCACTGTGTATTAGTGCGCAAAACCCTGTATACTGAAAGCCTAGTGTCTTCAACCGACTGAATACGAACAAATCGACGGGAAACCTAACGAGCCTGACGAAATTCTGGAAGCCTGGAAACGCGACTTTTCATGGCTACGCAAGTGGCCAGGAGACGTGGGTTCGAATCATATAATCCATCCGTCCCAGTGTAAGTCATAGACATATTTCGCTGACTTGCAAGACTTCTTGGTACCGTAAAACAACTACAGAATGGGAGAGCAGTGCAAACGGGCAATAAGTCAGCGGAGTTGTTCAAGCCCGAGTAGGCTTACGATGAAGAACAAACTTCTCTAACTGATATTCACAACTTGACGATTGGGCTATTTCAAAGGTGCAACAGCAATGCGTCTGCTTAAGAACGAAATAATTTGCAGAGGGCCGTAAAAGAGGGCCCCCTAAAAGTTTCGATTGCTCGACGAATGTGTCAAGCCCAACGGAATATTCCATGCAGATTAAAGCCAAGGAATGTTTATTAATCTCCAGGACGATCGAAATAGTCAGCGGGGGAAGTGGAGACCCGCGTTCTTGTTCCACTCTTGTGTAGCGGTTAATTACCAGCCATGTGTGCCTGAAACTTCCGTCTTTGTCAGGGCAGTACACAAGAAAACTATCTTTTGAATCATTTCTTGCCAGATCGAAGAGTTCTCTGGCCGAAACAATGCTGCGTCAGTCCAGTATCACCATCCACGGAGTGCTGCAAAGCATTCTTGGATTTCCAAGGCGTATTACAGCAAATGACTTCGACGTTAGTTTTGCAACATTTCTCAACAGCATGGCAGTAGGCTACACAGATTTTACTATCCCAGTGACACACCATCCGCAGACTTAAAGATCGATAACAAAGCAAACGAACAAGTTGCAAAGGCCAGTGCCGCCCAAAGAAACGCGTCTGCAACAAGCAACACCCAAATAATGTGTTTAGGTTCTTGCACCGTCTGTGCGAAATCCTCCGGAACAAAGAGCAAAACTTAGCCCCCATCACCGAAGCCATCAGAAAAGTAAACAGTATTCGGACGAAATAAAATCTAATGCGAGACTAGCTTCGTTCTTTGGGGATCTTGAAACGAATGGATACTTCTGTGGTTAAAAGGCGCGTCAGACCCGCATCCTCTTGACTAGTAGACTGAACCGAACCGCTCAGTCAGGAGCGGCCCACCTGCAATGTGATTAACTCCCACATAGACAGGACATAGCGCCGCCCATTCCCAGATCACGTGCCCCCCATCACTTGGTCACGTGTTGACGGGCTCCTCCAATGACGAGCAAGCCCTAGAAGTCTCGTAAGATGCGCACTGCTGGTGACTTCTAATAGGGATAAAAAAACTCGTACAGTTATCTCGGCTTTCCAAAACAGATTGGCTTCACTCACAGGGGGGAATTTTCATGCAAAAAATCTCAAATCTCCTAACATTGCAAACACAATATGCCTCTTTTATGACAATGTTTTTATGAAGCAGTTTCATTTAACAATATTTTCCTACCATTTTTGGACTGGTTTTATATGACTCCAGTTGTATTTGGGTATCTTAACCGGCCTCTGTAAGTTGCCAATCGGGTATCTTACTCGTGACGTACGGAAGACAGGTGTTCCGGACCCTGTTAGACATCTGACCTATGAGCTCTGGCACGTCTTTATAATCATTGTGGTTACTGTGAGCCCCGGCACACGAGGCCGCAGAGGATCAATCAGTCATTTCCTACCTGGCTAAAGTCAAACGAATTTACAAGAATTGAATCACAAATCTATTCTGAGCCATGTCGAAACCAGAAATGTTGGTCGACGGGGCATGTAAAACCAGACTTTGTACTTGTCTTTCGTATTTTTAGGCACTGCTTTCTTCAGTCAGTTGTGATACTTTGGAGAAAACAACCTAGCCGTATTGTGGGGCAGAAAAATCGGGGGAACACGGTGTACGGTACAATTTTCTCATGGGAAAAAGCGTTTGTTATTGGTGTGGTTCTTCTTGAGAGGGACACTGTTCCAAAGTTTGGGACTGCCATAAACATTATTGAATTAAACAACAACAAAGCAAAGTATCATTTTTCCGTGAGCAGCTGCCGGCTATGTCATTTCCACCGAATACCCCGAATTATCCTATCAGTGCCTATTACTGTTTGCTGGCCTCCTACGGAACGCGCGATTGGTTGGCTATACAATAAGTGTGATCAAGAGGTCGGAACATGATTTCATCAACGTCACATCAGCCTCATCGACTGTAGAACAATGTTGACAAATGTAACACGCAGGGCCAGAGAACTGCAGTTTGCCAGTTTGATACTCGACAATGAGGAAAATCTTTTATAATGCGTGTTAAAAGAGAATAGGATGTCTTAATAAACAGGGTCGATGCAGCTGTAGTTTGTGGTCTTATTAGAATGCATGCCATTTAGAATTACACAGTTTAATACATTTTGAGTTCTACTGAACAACGAATGTCGAAGCAAATTGGATGCAGTGGAGAGGAAATTGGGGTGACACCAAGCCAGGCGCGGGTACACTTTTCAGTTACATAAATCAGAGCACCAATTGCTCTTAGGAACTAAATCGAGTGGCATTGCAACAGAGACGCTTGGCTGAACCGCTAAAAACCGTCGGGTTCAAAGAGACGAAAGCTTCGGATGTTAAATCAAACAGTGTCTCAGTTCCAGCTTATCGTTCTCTGTCAAAGCATGGTGTGTTTCACTCAATAAATCCGTAAAATCAGAGGTAGATTTACCGCCTAGACAGTGAGATTTAATCGGAACCGCGACAGAAATCTGACAGGCTAGAGAAAAATTGTGACTGTGGACGCCATGGCTAGATAAGATCACTCAACATGCTCCGGAACTTCCGTCTTGAAAGTACAAATCTGTTGCCCGAACGGTAATCAACTATTTAATAACGTGTTTCCGCTTCTGACGTTCAATTAAACGTGGCGCGCTCCATGGAAACAGACAATAAGCAGGAAAACGATCCAATAATTATGGTTTAAAAGTCATTTTAAAAAAGTAAAGCGCTCAGATCCCCCTTATTTTTACACCAATCATAGCTTCCCGTAGCTTCTCGGCAGTAATTTCTTCTGGATCTCAGGAAATACGCGATAACTCCTTATTGCCAATGTCCGTCGCACGCTACGGTTGAACTTAGCAACAAGTGTTCGTGAAAGTGTTTTCAAACACTTGCTACAAATCTGGGACTCAGATGTGTGTTCCGAAAACCGAAAAGCATAAGCTTTATTGTACGCAATCCGTCTGCTCAGCTTATCCGAGTTGCGGATCTCGGATTGTGTACAGAGCTTGTCCAACTGCATTTGTCTGGTCCTCCTATGCGAACGTGACTGTTGTTGGATTTCATTTTTCAGGGATGACTCTCTGTGTTTCACAAAACATCATTCAAAACACGCAATCAAGCAGACAAACACTCGGTAGATGGTGCAAAAGACCAGATTACTGGGATACTGTAAGTAAAACTCATTGCCATGGCGCTCGTGCCGGAGTAAAGACAGTGTTCTAACCCAGGAGCTTTATGACCAGCACAGGATATTAACATGGACATGGAAAGTGACACAAGCAGCAACAGTTCAAAATAAATCTAGAATCTAGAAAGAAGTTGAAGGCCAGAGCATATTTTGATTCATTCCAGGTGTCCGGCCCAACGGTAAACACTTTTGGTTTATTTCATATGAAAGACAGAGGTGAACAAGCCTCCATCATTTCCATTATCTTAACTGTGAACGAATTTTGGCGTGTAATTTCCATGAACATTCCTCAAAATAAAATCACGTGTTCTATAGAAAAATACGTCTTGTAGACAGTTGTACGATCATGTACTCATTTAGTGATCCATTTAGATTTCCTTTCTCTCCCAAGGGGGGGGAGGGGGACAAAATTATCCACTGACTGGAAATATGGATTGCAAAATTGAAGCTCGATAGCCCTCGTGACAACATAAATTGTGAATTTTGTGAACGATTTACAGTCTGCTTATTACCGACCAGACCATTTACGATACACATCACGCAGAACTGTTCGGTTGTTGTTTACCATAAGAGTTAAATCAAAGACGACCATTGGATCATCTAGACTCTGTTTCAGAGAAAACTTTACACGAAAAAAGCCTGCTTTAGGGAGTGGACACTTCATTCGTGTCGGTCTTGTCCCATTGTTGGTGCTAATCTACTGTCCGGAAATTGCAATAAATCGATTGGCAAATTGCGCAATCTTCCGGTTTTCGTAAGTAAACTGTTGTTATCAGTCCTTGTTTTTGCTCAACCCACATGCCGATGACAAAACCCTGTCTTCTGATCCAGATCACCAAACATAAGTCTGTTGAAAACTCTCCTGAACGACCCGCCACCGGTTTTGTCTTGTTCTTCTTGAGACCACCCAGTTTGAGGTAGGCTCCCAATTGAGTGAATATCAGAGTAATTTGCGAATGGGTGAATTTGTCCACAGATTGAATTCTTTCAACTAGAGGCACCTTCGTGGATAATAACACAACTACATGGGCGAAAATAGTTTCAACCTTGAAGCCCTTCTCACCGGTTGTCCCCAAAGTTGTAAACTCCGACCCCTCATTTGACAGGATTGGTTACTACATCGAGGAGAAACGTTTTTCGTGAACATTTGTAGAACATCTCAATATCAGCCGTGACACCAAGAGATGGTAGCATCATTGACCTCTAAAGCTTTCGGTGAGGGGTTTCACAAGAGTTGTTCACCTGTAGTGAGTTTTGGTACCTTCATCATAGGATGCCATGGAGCCACGTGTCATCGGTTTGCAGATAAACTGAACACAAAAATGATTCATAACCCAGCTTTCTCTGGAAGAACGCTTTCGTATACGTTGTCCTATTTCGGTACGCCCTAACTGAGACAGAGTCCCAGCTTTCGACGACGGTGGGTTATGCTCATTTCCGCTCACTAGTCCGGCACCGCTAAACTGAGTGCTGAGCCGAAACTTGGTTGATTCGCTAACTGTTTTTTGTGAGATGGAGCCAAACCAGTGTAGTCGACAAAACGAGTTTAATCTTACGTAGAAGTCAGCAGAGAAATAGCTTGAGCATTAGAAGGTACCTCCAGGCTAAACATATGAAGGCATCATTTGTCGATAACGGTGACATCATAATCGGTTATACGTTGCATTAAGCGTAGCCGAGATGACATTTGAAATGTGATCTTTTGTGCATAACATCAACAAAGTTTGGCGTTTCACTGAATACCTAATAACAGTGACTCAAGGAGATGAATCACAAGATAAAGAGTTAAAAACTTGTAATTCTCCCCCCTCCCCGGACGGTATCAAAACACCTTTCCACCCAACCATTTCTAACTGATACAGTATCACGTGATAAATCGAATATCTGGCCATGCAAAATGGTGGGGATGGATAGGAGAAAGAATCCATCTGCATCATTCTGACCGTTAATCGATTGTGTGTTGCATCGGCGTTCAGGTCAGAAACGTTATCCTGTCAAGTCACTTGTCGAGATTAATTCCACCATGCGACAAATTACGTAGTGAACAATTACAACGCAGTCTGATCACAGTAAAATTTACCCCCCAGTTCCTTGGACAAAATGTCGTACTAGTATTCTATCTGATTATTGGATAGACAGTTGCACTTTGACAAAGGGATGCCACATAAATCTTGGTTTAGCTGTGTCAAAATTTTGTGCGAGTGGGGGTTCATTTTCCCAACTTCAAATGTCACGTATCTTGTAATCTTGGGAGGGATCCAATACTGTTCAACCACTCGATTTTTTTGCAATGTCCTTTTGACAAAACGAAGCAAAAAGCAGACAATTCCAGTGGTCACGTTTTATCTCAATATTTCGATCTGCCAATGGAAATCTCATGGATTACGAATAGAATGAAAGTCTGACTTGATTTATCACTAAATTTAAAACCGGAAATCAACTGTTGCTATAATTAACTTTCGTTAATATGCACCCAGAATGCAGCGTCGAAATAGTGCTGTAACGGTGGATACTACTGATGAGGTATGCGAGTAGTATTTTGCCTGGTGCCATGAGCAGGATCTTCATCTTTATTCTGGCGACGGCACCAAGTAAAAAGGAAGAAGGCCTTCGCTGCGGACTGAACAGTTACAGACTATTGGACAGGGGAGCAAAACTCTCAAATGCATCTTGTTTGAAAAAACTGAATATCCATCTTCTTCTTGAACGCGTCTTCCTGAGTTTTCTGGATATTCACTGACTGTTGCTCAAATGCAAGTAAATTCTACAAAGTGACTCCACAAATTCCGTAATAGCTCTCACTTCTCAAGAGAGACGAAGCGGATTTGCGAGAAAACATGCTACTCGCATGCCCCATCAGTAGCATCCACCGTTACATTGGTAGCTCGGATGAGTTTACTGGGAGTCCATCAGGTGGCTGTTCGCCGACCTTGGCAATTGGCTTGAAAATGTGTCGCCACCATAAGAGGAGACACCATGAGTGCGCAGTTGAGTGCGCACCTCCTGTTTGCCTGCACAATCTAAGGCTATCTAAGGCTATCTGTTTTCCCTTAACGTGATTGGCTAGTAAGGCGGCAGTGTTTCTCTTGAATTCATTGGTTCGTTCATGATATTTGTTGCTGAACTGTTTAGTTTCTGTTTCACTGCGAAATGAATGGTACAACAGGCCTTTGAATATAAAGAATGCTACGCTGGAGCGCGACGATTTCCTTTCGATTAGGTCCCTTGTTTTTAGGGTCAGTAGTTGTGAAATAACAGCTCAAAGCGTTTCTTCAGTCGTCTGCAATTGGTGGAATTTTTGACAAGATATTCAGACTTCAATGGCATACTATGAAATAAACCGTGATAGTGAATTCGCAAAACCCCCTAATTTATACAGCAATTTACTTTACTCGCTGGACTCAACTAACTCCAGCCAACTCAGTCTCTCGTTTCTCGCATTCTTCAATTCAGTGCGCTGCAGAAAGTCCGCCCTTTGTTTCTGGATATCGCAGTAAAGACCAATTGGTGTGCACTTGACAGGTGGTGTACAATTTGGATTCAAGTAGCACAAGAAGTTGGCGGAAACCCGGGAACTTCGTCTACCTGATAAGTCCGGGGGGAAGAGTGAAACCGGTCGTAAGCCGTCGAAGATTTTTCAGCAACCGTGGGAGATGTGTCAGCGCACGTTCGAGAATGCCAGCGTGACCGATCAGGTGGCTGTTGATCTGTTCGCCGAGCTTGTGCGCAGTTGGGCACTGATGGTGTCTGCTTGTATGGTGACGAAACGTTTACAAGTCAACTGCCAAGCTCGGCGAACAGATCAACAGCCCCCTGACTAACAACCAATAAACTCAACCGAGCAACCAATATTTCGACACATTACCAGCAGTAGTGAAGTGAGATTTAGGGATTTGTTCGCACACTACAATTCGAGACGGTCGATATGAAATCACGTGGGAACCGAGTAGATTTGAACTCGAGTTGGTGGCTTGCGATGATATCTGTAGCCAAATCTGATCCGGTGGGAAACAGTGAGGAGTCTGTAAACAGCGTATGTTTTACTCATAGTTGAGTCAAACTCTACATCCGCATAAAAGTGACACAGTTCACGCGGATATTGTTGAAGCTATGTAAATGTCTTCTCAACTTATGAAGTGTACAACAGGAATTGGTTAACCTACCTGAGTTAAGACAAATGTATCTGTCGCCACCGATTCAGAGTCCGTTAGCAGGCGGTTGCATAGAATAGCGTGCATTTTCCGCGGTATATTTTGCTTGGCGCATATATATACAGGGTGTCTCATAATAGGCGCAAAATTTGATTGGGTGAGTAAACGTAGCAGAGAAAGGATAGCGAAATTTTTCCTTATTAGTAGCCACATAAAGGAGTTTTTGTATGTAAGTGTTAACATTTTTTTCCGTCTACGATGGATGTCAGTACACGCATTGAAATTGTGAAACTCTATTATTCCCTTGGTGAAAGCTTCACCGCTGCACTTCGTGGTTACAAAACCAAACATGGTCTCATCAAAGATCCTTTCACTGTGTCGACCATTACACTCTTGATTGCGAAATTTGAGTCCACTGGATCTGTATTGGATTTTCCTGGCAAAGGATAAAGTCTCTGAGTGCCGTCGAGCAACTTCAGTCCCAGAGCACCATGGCATCTTCGTCAATAACTCAGGTGTCTCAGTTGACCGGCATTCCCCGCGCCAGCGTGCATTGTATTATGAGCAGCATAAGAAGTCTTCGACCGTTTTTCAACAAGATGGCGCTCCTGGCTAGAACGCGTGGATTTAAACTATCCGTTACCTAATGAATGCGCCGCCGAATTAGTAAGGTACCTGCAGCATTATTCACCACTATTAAGGTCTCCAGTTACTCAGTACTTGTGAACAGGTTACATTCAGGCGAAAGCTTATTGAGAGCTTATTGGTAATGTGATAAATGCATAGGCATGTATGTGGCGAAATTGGTGAGCAAACCATCCCGAATACAAGAACGGGTAAAATGACGCACATTTATCCCCAGCATAAATCCTACGTCAAGACAAATACAATTTTTTGTGTTCTCTGAAGACGGTCTTGATAGAGGACGTGGTTGTAGTTTATTCAGAAATTTTCGAAATTCTCCGTATGTGTGTTCACACAAAAAATTATAAATGTTTAAATTGTTATTAAAGAATTAACACGGTATTATTTTTTGCGTCTATTATGAGACACCCTGCATATGTGCCTTCAAAAGGGAGACAGAAGCGTTCACATTTTCCAACTTTTCTTGATAGAAATGCAGACATCCAAGTACCCCTTTAAAACTTCTAGATATTAACCGGGTTTTCAGGTGACATGTGGATGGTTTCGCATTTGTTTTATACAAAACTAGTCAGAAGAGAATTGGGGAAAACCTAGTGAAATCTCCCCAAGAATCCAGAAATTGCCAGAAATGTGCGATAGGACGTGCTGCGCACTGATACGTCGACCAGAACTTGCTGATTAATCCTGTAATGATACGTGCACATCACCTGGAACGCAGCTGAATCTCTCGTTTATGATGTTTCTAAGCTACTGGATGTCTGCATCCGGTCGCCTCATATCAGGAAGGTCAGATTCCTGAAAGCAACCACTGAATGCCCGAAATCTACTGAGACCCTCAGCTCTGTAGATGTTGACCAGCCAGACAACGCCCCCTCAATATACAGCGCCTCACAGCTTTCTATCAAACCCAGACAGCGCGTGTCAGCGCTGCTCAAGGTCAGACAACGCCCCCGCAGTATGCAGCGAGTCGCAGCCTATACCAAGACCAGACCGCGTGCGTCAGCATTGGACCAAGTTAGACAGTGTCCCACCAATGACTAGCTTGAGTTGTATTCTGGCACTTGCACGTACTCACGCCACACCTTTTTTCCGGCATTAGGCACTGGAGCGGGTCAGCAATCAGATACAGCAGATTAGCGAATCAGCAGACATAACACCTCATGTTACGAGTTTCGAGATATCGCGAGGCATGTATAGACTTAATACATTAGTCGTAAGTTTGCTAAAAAATTCTTTGACAGCCGGTGACTGGTTTCGCCCTTCTTAAGGCTCATCAGGTAGGCGCAATACTCGAAAGTTTATCGATACTTTGGTGATCATCGTCGTGAAGCAACCCTCATGCCTGATCAACAGTGTAGTGTAGTTTAAAGGATATTAAAATTCGCAAAAATGACGTCATATCGCCGTCTTGTGAACTCTACGAAAATTTATTATTCCCCTTATCCTCGTAAACCACATGAATGTTATGTGTGTTTTACTTTGCCTTTCAGATTTGGGGCTTTGTTTTACGTTATCATGATATTTTTAGCCATAACGCATTTTCGATCTCGCTGTTTGAGGTTATTTTTTCGCATAAATTTTCATGTCACAAGTTTTGAAAAGCAGCGACTTCGTGTTGCCGAATTTCTGATACATTTCAGTGCTAAGTAGAGTATTTCACAGGCGAAGTTATCTTTCCTTGTTTATTCGCACCAGTCTCTGGGACAAAACGCTTATCGCTGTGGGACTACCGTCTGAAACGGGCGTCCGGCTTTTTCATCTCACGGTTACTCCAATAATAACCGCAGCAGGACCACGCAGAAACCAGTCTTTTGATTTCGCAGGTCCTTAAATTTCGCCACGTTATCAATAATACTTGGGATACGAAGAATATATTCCCTGAAGGCCCTTCAGCTACTGGCCTTAGGTTGTTAGTGGATGACGCGGATTCTTGCTTGAAAGTAAACTTTAGTTGAACAACGTGTTACCACTACTTCACCAGCGTGCGCTGGACTCATCCCGATTTTTACGTTTGAACAGGTGAACATGTTGGCGCTTGAGTGATGTGAGCCGAACACCCGACGCCTCGAACGGCGACCCAGTAACATGCCTTGGTTGTGTCAACCGATTGGCCAGCCAGTCAGGATTTTCCAGTCAGGTAGCACCACAGACGCTTGAAATCTGCTGGACACATTTTGTTTCAGGTGTAGCGGGACTTTGTAGAGTCATGTGAGTGTGTGTGCTACAAAATTCAGCAACCATCAACAGTTGAATGTTATTTATTGACCGTTCCACTGATGGGACTATAAAAGTTGGTTTAGGAGCCGGAATGCGTGTAACACAAGAGAGGGGTGGCCCAAACTTCGCCGTCCTAGGTATGATGGTATAACATTGAGAATTAATATAATTTGGTTGTTACTTCTGGGGTCATCAGCGTCATCCATCGAGTCCTTTATTGTTCATCATAGAACGACAGTGTCCGCAGCATAGTGCAATTCAGTTTTTACCAGAATCCGTCTATCAGTGCAGTGCAAAGTGGCCGTAGATGATCTGATCTCTACAATTAATGGTACTAGTTTCCTTGAAATGACAATTTTTGGCGTGCGCTCATTGGTTCCACTCTGATTCCAGGGAGTTAGGTTGGACAGACGGACCGGTTAGGGGACGCTGATAACCAACGAGGCCGATTCTAGTAAGGTACGTGGTTCCGCATGGTGAACAATTCAACATGGGTGAGGCTGCATCGAGAAGACTGAGATTCTTCCGGATTGCTTGAATGTCTTGCAGCATCAACCTGTGGTGCGCCTCCATGCCTCTGATTCCTGCTCGGATGGCCGTTCTTTGGGCAGCCTAATTGGGGGTTGAATTCTCTCCCACTAACTGAGTGGCCAGCGTGCCAAACTGACTGCTGGAATGCTGGCTTGGTGAATTTCGGTTCATGGTTTCAAGTGACGTACCCAGTGCAGCTGGTTTCAAGTAAGACTGCCATTGACTCCAAGTGCTTGCTTCTCAAGTGACTTCAGTGTACGTGATCCGGTAGTACCACCTAGTTCAGTGTGCTGTGTGCGGGTTCCGTAAGCGAGACTAGTCAAGAACAAGCTCCATAGAACAAGTTCCATACCTCTTTGTCGCATCGTGGTGAAAATAGCAGGATGCACAGGAACAAACTGCCGAAATTTCAGCTGCGTGCATTTTCGAGTTTGAGAGACGCAGGACTTTGTGCCTGTACTAGAGGTGTTTCGAACAAAAACCTGTGATTATTTATCCTAACTTTGCGCAGCTTCCGCGCATCAACCAAGTTATCAGGGAGAGATCACTCACAGAGGTTCATCGGGCGACATCAAATTGTCCTAGGGCCGAGCGCCAGGGGACACTAAGAGTCAGTCAAACCATACTCATTCATTGCTGTCTCAACTAGAGAGGTATGTGGGATAAACCCGGCACACAACTCATAATGTTGCGCCGAAACCTGGCCAACCATCATAAACGACCACTGCAAAAAACGGGAGATTCAGCTAGACTGAATTGAGTCTCCTAGCAAACCTCAACTCTTGTGCAGATGCGGACATTTATTGAGGCACGTAGATGTCTAAACTCAATTGTCCACAAACAAAATGATTGGGCGGCACACTTCCTCAGACCAGTTGACTTCATAGCCTTCTATTGTACTTGCCATAAAAAAAATCATGTGTTTGCAAACCTGTGTATTGCGCTGCAAGAACAATACTCACCTGAACGGACCAAAGTGCGTGCCAGTCGTGATCCATTTTTACCCAGTAATGCAAAACGAACACACTCAAATGTCACACAAATATCACATCACTGCCTAATGATGAACGCGTGGCCATTATCTACCGACTTATTTGTCAATTGCTTTTATGACGACAAATGGAAAGTAAACGTGACAGTTATATTACTAACGAAATACACTCATTTGCAAACAAGTTTGGTTTTGCGAGAGACTCACCTGGAACCCAGCTGAATCTCTCGTTTACATTCCAGGTGAAGGTGAAACCGGTCGTGGCCTGTCGAGGAATTTTCAGCAACCCTGTGAGTAGTGTATTACGTTCATACAAGTTCCATATCTCTTTATCGCACGGTGGTGAAGGTAGCACTGTATTGTGATTAGCGACCGCATGATACTGCTTAGACGATGATAGTCGCTAACCCGTTGAACAAGCAAACGATCATACCTCAACCTAACTACGACAAAACGCAATTGGAGGGGCGTCTTTAATATGTCCTTACGTCAACCTATCCTCGTCATTGCGTCATAGCGTTCGGACAGGCCATATGTCACAGCGGACATCGGCTCTGTCGCTGCTGGTTATAATGATATTCATTTTATCATTTATCACTGGTGGCGTTGCGCATAAGCTTGCGTGAGACTCACATGGAACCCAGCTGAATCTCTGGTTTATGATGTTTATGTCGGAGAATTTTCAGTAACTTTATGAGTAGTATATTAGGTCCATACGTCTATCGCGATATCTCAAACGTCTTACCAACTGAAACATGAGGCGGCCCGCTGCTGAACATTCAGTTGCTCCGACACATGATAAACAAGAGATTCAGCGCGGTTTCAGGTGAATCTCTCGCAAAAACAACTTTGTTTGCAAATGAGTATACTTCGCTAATTTCTTGCAATTTGGCTTCAAGTAGAGCGTAAGTTTGACGGAAACTCGGGGACTGCGCCTACTTGATAAGCCCCAAGAAGAGCGAAACCGGTTGTGGGCTACCGAAGGGCCCTCAGCAACCTTTCGGTTAGCGACCGCATGATACTGCTTAGACGATGCTAGTCGCTAACCCATTGGACATGTAAATGATCAAACACCAACCTAATTAGGATACAATACAATTGGGATTGCGTCTTTATGATGTCCTTATGGTAACGTATCCCGTCTTTTACATCTGAATGCGAAGATAATCAAGCTACTGAGACTGAAGAGACTGCGTCATAGCGTTCGAACAGGCCATATATCACAACAGAAATTGACTCTGTCACTACTGGTTATGGTGATATTCACTTTATCCGAAAATGCGAAAACTGCTTCGCTATTGCATCACTGAGTACACTCTTTGTCTCGCAGTGTCCATCATCCGTCAACAGACTCCGCTTTATAACGCAACCTGGTAGCAACATGGTCGCAGCTAGTTTCCAGGAACCACGCTATCGCTATGAATTGTATTGCTAAGGCTGGTCAGCCTCTGTCCTGGCATCGGGCTATATCACTGCTCAAAGTCGATGGCCACGAGGACAAGATGCTGCCCAGTCCAAAAGACAAGTAAATGCATATGAATAAATACATTGTTAATAAAGTATTATCAGTTTCCCTTCGATCAGTAATTCACATGAGAGGTCCCTCTACTGTCGTTCGAAGGGACGCTGTCATGGTTATTTTGTGATTGAAGACTGGGGAGCAATTGTATCCTGTCCAAGTACACTTCTACCACGGTATTGATCATCTCCTCATGGTCTGTTGGTCTGACCTATAACAGCTCGCAGGTTTCCGTTTTCCTGGATGCGGCAGCTTTGATAAATTTCTCCCCATTTCACCACCTAAGCCGTTTTCACAGTAGAATCCTAGAATCAGCACGGGCGTTACATTGAGATACAGTCTTACACGGGAAAACCCGCCTAAATACACTCTCAGTGGATTCTGTTTCCGACCGGTCTTGTCAGGGATAGTGAGGAAAACTTTCAACGAAAGGTGTGCCAAACTCGTTGTGAACTCACTTCATTCTCACAGACTCCACAGGAAATACAAATTTTACATTTTACATGATGTTTACGAGTCTGTAGTCTCAGGCGACTTCAACACAGCGATACGATGGCTCAATTTGTAGTTGATGTACTGCGAAGTGTAGCTCTATGTTTGGAAGATTTCCACGGTCTGTGTTGGTCTATATACAGTGTCCTGTTATGTTGGCTGATGGAACAATCCTTTGTGCATTTAACCTCATTTGCACACGAAGATGGCATTAAAGGAATATTCAAATGAATCCCGTTGAATCTTCCCTTTATGGTGGTCCGCTTCAACTGAATGTACTGTGTCAAGCCGCCTCATGTTTTCGTTGGTACGATTTTCGAGATATGGCAAGTGGATCAAATAAAAGTGACATTCAATTGAGATAGATCATTATAGACGGGAGATTAAACTGGATTCAGCTGAGTCCAACACCAAATTCGGGTGAAAGTGAGAGTGTTTGTCGAAATCCGTCCAATTTGGGTTCAAGTAAGACATACGGTTGAGCACTGAGGAGGATGGTCGTGCGCTGTCAAAGAAATTTCATCAACCTCACAAGTAGTGCGTTACGTTTGGGCAACCTTTGCGTATTTATACTCAGTGGAGAATCGCTATTGATTGGTGTTCATGGAATTGGGGTTAGTCGCAGGAGTAAAGTCTAGATGAAATTTGATCGTAAACACAGAGCCTCTCACTGACCTTTGTTGGCTACAGAAGGGAAATTAACCCTGGTTGTGTTTGGTTTGGTTAGAGTATTCAGAATGTTGAGCTCAAAAACCTGATCAGGTTCACTGAAAGAGTTCAACACTACGAATCCTCCATTCCCAGTGGGTGATCCTCATGTGGCTGCCATTGCTGTAATTATTTAGGACAAGTTGTTTAATCTTTCTGACGAAATCAAAAAGTGATAAACAGGTGAGTAGAACGTGTTGCCACTGCGCCACCAAAGCAAAGTAAAGGAATCTGCATTATCAAAAGAGAGCGACTACCTTCAGCTGATAATGATGTATGGAATCCCGGAATTTCTGAGATATTTCTTGGGATCCGATACATTATTCTTCAGTGCAGTATAACACCGTCAGGTTCGTTTGAACTGATGTTCCAGATGATGGGGGCTTAGAAAGCTATCCATAGAACGCAAAGAAATGGACTAGGTTAACTACGGAAGGAAAATTTAGTTAGACCTGACAAACGATATAACACTCGGTGGAACACATTTATCACAAGGGTGCTAATAACGCCTTGACAGCCCACAACCAGCTTGGTCTTTCTCAGGGATCATCAGGTGGGTGCAGTCCCCTAGTCTCCGTCAACTTCATATTCTACTTAAAAATCCACTTGTACGGAATGCACTTGCGGATCGTATCGCTGTTCTGTCATGAAACTACCCGGGAATGTCTCGAATATCGCGTCAGATAAAACATGGGGCGAACTTTGTGTGACACATCCAGTTGAAGGATATTCTAAACGGGAAATTCACGTGAGTCAAACGAATTCACAAGTGAGTGTATTTTGCAACTGGAACATGAGGCGGCCTGGTGCAGCACATTCAGTTGCGTGGAAACATCAAAAACGGGAGATCCAACTGGGTTCCAGATGAGTCTCTCGCAAAACCAAATTGATTTGCAAATTAGTGTATTTCTCGAAAAATACTCGGTTTGTTTCTGACGGAACTCGTCTGATGAACGCTACACGATATGTCGAGTGTTATCTGGTCAGTCGTTTTCATTTTCTACTCGCGAATCTTGGGAAGTTAGGAATATCTTGGAATCCACTACATGAGATGAAACCGGAAATCACTTCACTGCGCGAGTTTACTGCTTTGATTTACTTTGTTGTTGATTACGGTTGGCCACCTAGAACTTCGAGTACGAAGCCAGTACATGAGTTTGGTTCATTAGACTTGACAACTTTTTCAGCTTATGGTTAGAATTTCCGTTTTCTTACCCCTCGGGACATGTCAACAAAAACCACTCCTTTGGTTTGCAGGTGTCGTCTAGCTATCGAAAAAACTTGAAAGTACGCCAAATCTTGTCTAGCACTTCCAGCCCTCTATCTGGACACAGTGATTTATGTAAGATTGAGCACTGTCGTTGCCGCTACTCAAGGACAAAAGTTTACGTCCTGTCAGGTGATTCAGAGAAACGTATCACTTTTTCCTCTACAAGGTGATCTTTATCGTGGTCAGGCCTGAACAGCACTTAAAGTAAGGATAGACTAACTGGTAGGACAGCAAAGGGTTATCTCCAACGTTTTCCATTTGTTTGCTTTTGAGGTGGCCCACTGCTTAAGGCACGAACTTACTGACCAGAAGGTTCGTGGTTCGAACCCAATCCCGGTATCTCGAGTGCTTCTGTCTAAACTAGGGTAACATGGCAACACTCAGCTCTTGTACTTCTTTCGGGCGACATGGCAGCTAGGCACCTGAAAATTGTTGCAGCCAAGCGATTACCGGTCCAGTTTTTGAGCAGAGTCAGTCCCTCGAAGTGTAATTCCTGGGACACATCCGAATTCATCGTATCGATGTCTGGAAGTACGCGATATGATTATGTATGCAGTAACTGACCAGTTTTCTACGTCAAAGTGCATAGATCATCAGATGCCGTCAGAGAATTCTTCAAAACCCGGTCTAACTGAAGGCTTTAAGGACTAAGGATTACCTTAAATTTTCCAGGATTTTAGCAAAGCCATCGCATGAAATTTAGTATGAGCTCTATTCTATGAGGATGAAATGCGTATGGGGAAGGAGTCAGTCTGCATATGATAAGAGAAGCTTGTGGATAAGCCCATCTGGAAATCAGATATCCGAAGAAATTCAACGGGCCACTCAGCAAACCAAAAGCCTCAGTAAAAAGGAATTTGTTTTTTTGACGGTCGATTAAAGAAGATTATGTGGCACCTAATACTAGCAACAAAGCGAGACCAAAACTATCTGTCCATTAATCAAGGATTCCTGTCCCATTCTGGTTTTCAAAGCCGACCTAGTCACTCTGCCATGTTATCCACCGGTTTACCTATAGCTGTGCACACATCTATAATAATAGAACCGACCAAAGTCCATCCGAAAGCAGTGGCTAAATACTTGCGCAAGAAAATGGTCAGGCTGACCGTGTTACAACTACATTCGAGCAAGAGACTTCATCCCTTGCACGTCTTGTCAGTAGAGCACGCATCCTTTTTGTCGCTTGTTACTCACAGTGATGAAGTGCAAGCCGAGACCCAGCATTTTGCGTTCCAATCAGAACAGCAAGACAAAATCTGTGCTCGCACAAGAGATGTTGATATAAAAAGCAAATCGTCGAAAGGGTTCACTGCCTCTAGGCAACAGAATGATCTCTTTTCCTACGTCTGCTTGGAAGATGAAGGGTCTTGGGAACTGTTCCATCAAGACTTGGTTCTAAAAGTTAAGCCAGTCTCCTCATCTTTACTGGGAACCATCAGCCGTGTGTGACTTACGAAACTCCAAGGAGTTTTGAGCCTAGCCCTGTTATTGTAGGTCTCTGTCACAAGTATCCATATGCCTTGCATCCGCAATGACAAAACCAATTGAAATGTTAACGAATTATACCTTGTCTCGTCTTGTGTGATGGTAAAAAAAAGCAAAGAACGAATTGGAGGGGGGATCACTGTGCAAAAGGTTACCATCTTTCGTCACGCATGTAAACGAAGATGATAGAAGCAATGCTAAGGTGTCACTGATTGTTTCATTTTGCATGTCACCTGATCAACAGGCGACTAACAAAAACATTTTATTCAACTGTTTGTAACATAAAATGCTTAAAGTATTGAGATGACAATATGTCGTGATATCTTTTTACCAACTCCGGCGATTCTCAGTAACAGAGTATCTCTTTTGGACACGGATGATTTCAAACATCTCAACCTCTTTGTTGCGTTTGAGTGCAAATTGAGTGCTAATGTAGACCTTTATGTCAGAATGTACTTATCTATGAAAGTACGAATGGGTTTCTGCAATTTGTCATCTTCCGGAAGAATAAGTGAATCGGTTTCCTCCGGGTTGGTGAGGGTTTTATTCCACAGAACGAAGAGACTGTCCTGCCGGGTTAGGGTTAGGGTGGAACTAAGTGAAGAATAAGTGAATAAGGGAAGAATAAGTGGAGCGGTTTCCTCCGGGTTGGTGAGGGTTTTATTCCACAGAACGAAGAGACTGTCCTGCCGGGTTAGGGTTAGGGTGGAACTAAGTGAAGAATAAGTGAATAAGGGAAGAATAAGTGAATCGGTTTCCTCCGGGTTGGTGAGGGTTTTATTCCACAGAACGAAGAGACTGTCCTGCCGGGTTAGGGTTAGGGTTAGGGTTAGGGTTAGGGTTAGGGTTAGGGTTAGGGTTAGGGTTAGGGTTAGGGTTAGGGTTAGGGTTAGGGTTAGGGTTAGGGTTAGGGTTAGGGTTAGGGTTAGGGTTAGGGTTAGGGTTAGGGTTAGGGTTAGGGTTAGGGTTAGGGTTAGGGTTAGGGTTAGGGTTAGGGTTAGGGTGGAACTAAGTGAAGAATAAGTGAATAAGGGAAGAATAAGTGAATCGGTTTCCTCCGGGTTGGTGAGGGTTTTATTCCACAGAACGAAGAGACTGTCCTGCCGGGTTAGGGTTAGGGTTAGGGTTAGGGTTAGGGTTAGGGTTAGGGTTAGGGTTAGGGTTAGGGTTAGGGTTAGGGTTAGGGTTAGGGTTAGGGTTAGGGTTAGGGTTAGGGTTAGGGTTAGGGTTAGGGTTAGGGTTAGGGTTAGGGTTAGGGTTAGGGTTAGGGTTAGGGTTAGGGTTAGGGTTAGGGTTAGGGTGGAACTAAGTGAAGAATAAGTGAATAAGGGAAGAATAAGTGGAGCGGTTTCCTCCGGGTTGGTGAGGGTTTTATTCCACAGAACGAAGAGACTGTCCTGCCGGGTTAGGGTTAGGGCGCCGACAAATTGTAGTGTGTGTCCCGTAGCATTTCACACGCAACGGACGGAGGAAATACAAACATTCAAACAGGGATGCGGGCAGTCTTGCACGACTTGGTGTGCCTTTCAAAATACTGAAAATGCATTAATTTAGTCATTTTGTCATTTTTTAGGAATGTATAACGTTGGTTTCCCAGAGATCCACCTCTCCTCTGTGAGCATGGGTTTCAGTTGATCGCAGCCTCGAAACAAAAGAATTGTAAAACTTGAAAACCCTCTGCTTGCTTTCACATAAAAATCTCTTCTGATGCATTTCTGCACTGCTGTGGGAAGGAATATGATCCACATTACTCTGGCAGCTGACAGGAACTAAAACTGCGGTGTCAGAACTGTTAAGGGTTTTACTACTTGGAAAGACTTTGAATTGTTTTTAAATAATACCCTGGAAGCAGTTTACTTGGTGCGACAGCCAATCAGGTAAGAGAAAACGTACGCACGTCTGAGATGTTTGGATCCAACTGTGTTGGCCGTAAGCACTTTAGGCCTCGACCGGAAGTCTTGCTACCAAATTTGCTTGACTCCCAAATTGTTTTGCTTGAACTAAATTGAGGTTATTTCAGAAGCGATAAATCTCAATTTCGGAAATTAGTAGTGTACGTGGCACTTTCTGGTAACCTCTCGAGGTAACTGCAAGGAATTAAACTATTATGCTTAGACGGTTAGTATTTTCGGAACAATAAACTATAAAGTAAATCAGGAGCAAATATGCCGATACAATCTACTGAAAAAACGGGTTTCAAGATGCATGATAGACCACCTGTGAATGAAGTTGATTAGTTATCGTGAAGCAAAAATCACCGGCCGTGACTATAACAGCTGATCAACACATCCTGTTCACCTAATCGATAGCTAATATTGAGCCGCGTAGAATAACCGAAAGTAGCAGTGTACGAGGCATTACAAACTTCATATATGCACTGGCGTATTTGAGGCAACGTATTCGGTTGGGGTGGACGCTGAACATATGGTACTGTGTATATTTTAACGGGGTCTGGAGATGGACCGGAGTAAACCCCATAATACCGACAAATTAGTGCCATTCACAAACGCCACTGGAATTGTCAAGGAAGCAATGACCTTGCCCTACAGTCAAAGTTAAAACTATGTTTATGTTTTTCATCTAAATTCAACAGCACTCTACAAATAAATTGTAATTAGCGCCCACACAGTAATATATATGATTTACACGCACGTGACGAGTGCGCCTATGCAGAAATCCATTATGGAAACTGTAGTTTGTTGAAAAGTCTGTAAGACTCTCAATTGTACTGTTCCTCAACTGAGTGTGTTGTGTGTTGCACAAAGTCCGTATCGTGTTCCGTATTCGAGCGGCCCGAGTATGATATGATACTTGTAACCAAGTCGTGGAGAACTCCGACAGCAGGCGAGTTGTTTCACAACGTTTGAGGCTCCTCATCCAGTCTCCAATAACCCCATGCACAGCAAACTATGTATAGTTCATGGTAAGTACTCATTTGCAAATTAACTTGTTGTTACTGGGCAGACTCACCTGAATTTTTTCTGAATCCCCATTTTATAATTAGGGTAACAATGATCCATGAACTACCCGATGAGAAGGGCAGAACGAATAATGGAGTGGCAAGAAGTTTCATAAAGACGTATCGTAGAGAAATAAATCTTTATTTTCACATACATCTGTGTGACTAGTCGAGAGGCAGTGTAAGACAATGTAAGACTCTTACCCTGTAGGATATAAACGCCGACGGTGAATGACTCCCACAAGAGTGAACCATGTTTGTGCGGTTGTAGCACAAAGCAATTAAAGGTAAATGAAATCTGGTTCACGGAAAATAAGCGTTGAAATGCAAATGTTATTTTGTAAGTAACCAAGTAACACTGCATGCAACCTGCTCTGGAACAGTTAGGCTTACATTTACCCGGAGAAAATGATATCCATAGCTAGACTGATTTTTGTTTGGTGCTGGTTCGCATACCAACTTGTGGTATGCGAACGGAAACACAATTAACAAGTAGTCAATTTTCAGTTTTAATTTGCTATCCATGATTGGAGCACGGTTTCGCATTGTGGTTCTCTGTTTCCACTGGGTTAGCTGGTGAGGCAAACAACTACGTGACGACAGTCTTGTTTGTTTTTGAATACCATCGCTTTCATTTCATGATTGTACACCGTTTGAATGCGATCAAACAGCCATTAGAAATCACACGGGTTGACACGGATTTCGAAGCTCATTTAGTGGGCGAGAGAAAGAGAGGGAGACAGGGACTATTGTATCTTTGCTGAGGTTTTGCACGTTCACTGGTCCGTCGTTTGCTACCAGACACCAGCTGTTGGACAGGAAAGTAAACGTCTCGTATGCAAACATTCGTTGAAAACTGAATGTTCTCACGCGTCTTTCATTGAATATCAAACAACTGTAATGAAACACTGCAAAGCAGTTTCACAAGCTCCGGAATATGCTTCACCTTCCATTAAATGCGGGGCAGAGCTTCAATAAGACCTTAGACTACTGGTATGTCTCATCAGTAGTATACGCTGTTGCGCACCTCTCCCCTGCAAAGGTCGCTACCGATTTCCATTTACCTCCATTAGGTCGGCCCCAGGAGCTGGTCTATTCGGAAGCTCTTCGTGTGTATTATGCCACTTCTGTAGCTGGGACCGTTTACTCTCTTTGATTCTCGAACGTCCTGAATTGTATAGACGTTCCTCCGACGGTCGGTAACGGCGAGTGGGCCTTACCAGCGACTGCCCAGATTCCGCGACTCCAGTCCACTCCTTGCATGATCCATCTATTTAACCTTCACACATACAGAAAATGGTTGCGTTTTACTACTTACGGTTTTCTTTCTGGTCCTTTCCTGAACGGGGGTCAATTATTCTCCAGCTTTCCTTCTTTACTCTCCTAGCTTCTCCGGAGACAAGCGTGTTGCCGGCCGCAACCCAATTTCCTGATCCATTGGAAGGCGCGGATGTCGACCGTACATCAGGGTGATTGGTTGTATCGATGCACGGGGTACAAACAACGCCATCGGCAAATGCGCCACAATTGCCAAAGTGAAAAAAATCGTAAGGATTTTTTAAAGTGGATGATACATTTAAAGCGTCTCACGTAGCACCAACACTTTTCGGTAGTGAGTCACTAACAGAATATCAAGCTACATGCTAAGTAGGAAGTATAGTTCATTGAGGGAACCGTAGCCATTACCGATGTTTTTGTGGAGACATTAGTAATCCTGACTCCTCTGGTGTCACGTGCCTAGTAACCGGCTCTGCGAGTCTGGCTGGTTTTCAACGCGTGACCACCTGATATGGGTTCCGTGACTGAAGGATGAGTGCCGCTCCATCCTCTCTGGGTGAGAGTTATTCACAATGTTGATCAGTCGCTGGTGGTCCGGCGGTTGAAAATTCAAACTACCGGTGTAACGGTGGATACTACTGATGAGGCATGTGAGTAGCACGTCTTCTCGTAAATCCGCTTTGCGTCTCTTGAAAAGTGAGATCTCTTATGGAATTTGTGGAGTCTCTTTGTAGCATTTGCTTGCAGTTGAGTAGCAGTCAATGAATATCCAGAGAAAGTTCAGGAAGACGCGTTCAAGGAGAAGGGGGATATTCAGTTTTGTAAACGAGATGCAAATGAGAGTTTTGCTTCCCTGTTCAATAGTCTGTAACTGTTCAGTTGGCGTTCTCAAATGGACAACTCCGCAGCGAAGGCCTTCTTCCTTTCACCGGTTGGGAGGCCAGAGGTTCGAGATTCCCTGAAGTTTCGTGGCATGCGCATTGCTCCTGCTTCCCAACGGCTGTAAAGTGTTCCTGAGGCCTTTGGTGTGGACTAGCTTCGCTGACGGGCAGAACTGTCAGTTGTATCTAAGGCTATGGGTAGAACTCATCATCCGCCAGTTTGAAGAAAGTCCAATTGTCACCAGCATACCTCCTCAACAAGTCAGCGTACCGGCTGTATTTGGGAAGCGACCGCTATGCCGCATGGCCTTTTCTCTAATGTACTTGTCGCACAACATCATAGAAAGTCACAGTTTCCTGGTCATTTTGGAGGCTGGGAATCAATTTGCCTATTATTTCAGTAGCGAAGTTTACGTTAGCGAATCGGAATGGCCCTTTTTTGGGCAGTTAACTATGCGGGTGGAACAAATTGGAATTAGGACCATTGCATTCCTACAGGACCCTTTATGAGCATATAAGTTATCGGAGTAAACGCTTCGATTTTAGACTTCTCACCACTTAAGTAACCGGCAGACTTATCAATAGAGATCGCATTCTTTCTGTGCAAGGAATCCATGCTGAGAAGTCGAGAAGCACTGTACAGGTGCTTCACCCTTGTAGAGAATTGACTGAAAACTATCAAATCTCCTGAGATTACCTTTAAATGGGGGTTGTTGATAAGTAGACAACATGGAGGTGGGAAGACGATAAGGGGGATTAAAAAAGCCGGCTTCAAGCTCGTGAGAAAAACCCAGAGAGCAATACGGATTAGGTTCATTTATTTGGCCCAGTCGAACTCATCGGAAGCAGATGCATCCAGCAAAAATACTTTTGTCAGTCAAAAAGGATGTAGTGACTTCGCTTATGGTTAATGTCACCACCAATCGACTAATCACAGTCTCTCAAGTTTGGTCATTTATTTCAAGGTAAGACGTCTCGGCAATTTTGATGAGAACCTCTAAGGACCTTAAAGTCATCTAATGGAAGATGACAAAAAACTACTTACCTGACAAGCTGCGTCTAACGCCAGGTATAAGACATATAGAAAGCATACTCTATACATCTGCTTGTTTGTATATTTCTATCGAGGCAAAACCACTGTCAGGAATCGGGCAAGATGGCTCAAATGGTTAGAGTGCGAATTTACTGACCTAAAGGTCCATGGTTCGAACCCGACCTCTGCCTCTCGACTTCCCCTGTCTAGGCTTGGGCAACTTGGCAGTATCCCAGCCCACGTGCTTCCCTCGGGCGGCATGGCAGCTAGGCACTGAAAGGGTGTTACAGCTGAACAGTTTTACAGTTTTACTGTCAGGAATTTTTTTAAAACACTTACTGAAACAACAAGATATCCCAAAGTGTTGGAATGAATTAATCAAAACCATAGAAACTTCAAAACTTAAAAGCGAAGTTTCCAACCGACCACCGAAGAAGAAAATGAAATCCTCCGTTTGAGCAGTCCGCCTTTTCACAGATCAGCTAAACTGTCTGATTAACTGAAGTGAACTATGTAACTCGAGGATGGTGGCGTCACATTCTGTCCCAGCAGAAGCAGTGGGGAGTTTCGCAGACCTCACACACGCGATGACTCCGAAAAAGGAACCAAATGGAATGGAACCAAAAAAGAAAGCAAATGCGGGACCAAATCCGTCCTCCGAAAATTGGTTCAGTTGTTATCAGTGTTAGATGCATGGATATCCACAATCTCCCTTTACCGAAATATTGGACAAAAACTTGCAATTCAGTGCTCATTCACTTCTCAAGTGTCTGAAAGTTTCACAGTATTTCTGTCCAGGTATTGAGAAAAACGAACCTATCGTTTTGAATGATTGTAGCACGGGATCACACTAGGAGGTTTGTTTTCTACAACTTGTTAAGTCTAAATTGTTAACTAGTAGTCACACAAATTTTGGAGTGCGGTACTGAGGGCCTGAACCGAACCGTTGTCAAGGCAACGGATTTGGGGCGTTTTCTTGCTGAGTTTCAGTACATGCACGCACATCAAAAACGGTTCTTGTAAATATAAATTTCTTCTAGAACCTGCATAACAGTTACCCACCGCGTTGTTCTCAAATAAGCGTGACAGTAAGGGAGGAAGAATATTGCGTTTGCTGCGTTGAAAGATTTCCGGTTTATTAAATCTTGACTAAAGATGGTAAACTGTATTCTGGAGAGGTTGGTCGCTAAGGCTGAGCAAACGCCTATCCTTCCGTACTGGATGGTACGAAAGCTTTTTCAGTACATAAACCAAGAACATAACACTTCCCGTAGCTTGTATATACGTAACACACTACTCATAAGGTTGCTGAAAATTCTCCGACAGCCAACGACCGATTTCGCCCTTCTTGGGACTCATCGGATAGGCGCAGTCCCCGAGTTTCCGTTAACCTTATGTTCTGCTTGAGCCCAAATTCGACTGATTTCGATAAATACACTCATTTGCAAATCAGTTTGGTTTTTCGAGAGACTCACCTGGAGCCCAGCTGAATCTCTCGTTTGTGATGATTTCAGGCACTGGTGTTTCCCGTAGCACTTCGTCTTCTATCTATTATGGGTGGGAGGTGTCCCACTAACTCCTAGATGTACTGTAACGGTGTTCCAATTCAAACTTTTCTAGGGGTCGGTAAGATTGCGCACCATGAGACGGAAGCCTTCCAGACAGAAGATGAATGCATCAAAATCCAGGTTTGGGGGACTGACCCGAGGTGCAAAGTACTGGTATTTCGGTGCAGTTAATGTGACCTAATTTGGTACTAGCTGCTTACCTGGAAAACAATTTTTCAGTGGAACTTCTTCGCAATTTGTGAAATATTCTGTATTCTCAGTACTTTGTAAGTTGCGAATACTTTTATTAGCTTGTTGCGCTAACGGGAAAGAGGACCCATGGTAAAGAGCACAGTGGAATTGAAAAGCTGTTTTTTCTTGATCAGCAATGCACACTATTTTTCGGCAGTCATATATTATTTCCGAAACGTGTTTTAGTTGCATTGGTGCCTAACAGTGAGCGTAAAAAACTCAAAAATGTACATTATATAGCAATATGGCCAGGAATTCAACACAAAAACGTCCAGCAGTTGCAAAACGTCCAAAGCGTGGGTTGTTGTGGGTTGTGAAAACACGCACAGCACGTGTGAAAATACATTCTCAGATAGTGGTGATCTCCATTTAGCTCGTTGGGCGTGCATGAGATGTACTAAGTTATATAGGCGCGGTAACTCACCTAGTCCAACCCGCTTAAAACTGTGAAAATCGGGCCGATCATCTACTGGATGTTCATCATTTGCTAATAATCCGCGATAATCCGGCTGCTCGTCACACTTAAGAGAGCCGTTTTTCGTTTGCACGGTCCTTTGCCTTTGAGCTCAAAAGCATCTCGTGCGAACTTCAAAACCGCGCTGCACGCCGAAGCATTTCGGACAATGACAGTTTGAAAGGCCGAACATGAAGCATCCAGTCTTACTGTGTCTATTCCACATTAGAAGGAGTTCCTCAGTCATAATCCGCGGTTTATCAATCTGACGATCAACGCCGGAAAACAGGCCGCATTCTCTGCTTCTACTGTTTGCGAAAGGCACTCACATGCAAAATGCTTTCGTGTTATTGAGGAAGAAACGCGTTCGTTATGTTCCTTAATTGTATGTGTTGCACGAATTCCTCAGCCGGCACGTTGTTCGAGATTTCCCATGGTTGCTGAAAAAGCTACGACTGTGCGTTATCAGTTACGCACTACCTGGTGGAGCTCATCAAACATTTGTGCTTTCCGAGTCAATGTGTACCTAAGGACATCCGGCATCACATTTTGGCGTGCAAACTTTGCACAGCACGATGCGTAATCACTTATAAATTTCCTGTGCAATTCAGTTCAGACGGCATGCTAGATGGGGACATTTATCTTAGTGGCAGACCAGTTCCTCATTTGGTATGCAAAATGCCGCTGATATTTTTACTTTCCCGTGACTTTCGCTCCCGTTCACTCGTGATCTTTGTTGCTTCGCCCATGGCATGAAACAACTGTGTTTAACGGATAATAGATTATCATTCTGTCCAACTATAGAACTCTAAAAGCAGTCCACTTTTAGTGCGTAAAAGACCGCATCATAGAGTGTGTTAGAACAAAATTGCCTAGAAGATAAAATGGGTCGCACCTCAAGCGACCCAATCTTTAAGGCACTGCGGAAATCGCTACCTGACTGATATTGGGACCAGTACTGAAACCGCGTCAGATGTTCTTTACTATGCGAGACCGCTTTCTATGATGGTCCTCCGGTAAACTGTTAACTACCCAGCTCAATTTCTAGGCTAAACATCAGGGGATCACCCCATGCACCAGCCGGATAACTTCGTGACTCGCAAGACACCTTATGTAACCTCCCAGTTGCTATGATCGCCATGGGTCTCCCTCATATTCGTCGTAGGATACTGCCAATTCCCTTGAAAGAGAGATAATCTGACGAAGATGGTCGATCTAATAAAAAACCACAAACCCCATGGCAAACTTGGCACTACAGCTGAGATATACAACATGTACACCGGTGCACTAATAAGTCCGGGATAGTGGAGTGCCTCATTTCGCTTGGAACACCCATATTCATCCACAGATAAGGTAACAAAGCTGCTTCTGACTCGCGATACTAAGTCATTTGATTCAGTCTCCAAAATGTTTGCTATCCTTTCCAACATTCCGTCTGCCAGCGAACCACCTTTCTTGCATCAGAACACAACAGGCCCCGTAGCTGCCCAGAGAAGATTTGCATCAATCAACTCTTCTCTTCCAGCCATGCTGAAGAACAGCAACATGAATATCATAAACCAACTTTCGCCTGATTCGTCAGTCTCCAGGAAGCGTCCAGGCAGCGCTGTGGAACATATTACGAAGTCAGTCAGCAACTAAAAGGCATGAGTTTATATATATATATAAAACTGTTCTGTTGTAACACCCTTTCGGTGCCTATCTACCATGCCACCCGAGGGAGGCACGAGGGCTGGGATACTGCCAGGTTGCCCAAGCCTAGACAGGGGAAGTCGAGAGGCAGAGGTCGGGTTCAAGCCACAAACCTTCCGGTCAGTAAATTTGCGCTCTAACCAGTTGAGCCATCTCGCCCCCCCATATATATATATATATATATATGGCTAAGAATGCTCAGCTTTCAACTCGTCTTATGGGGTTCAATAGAGCCACACGCTGTCCCTGATATTGTTCATCTTCATGACTGCCAGGGCAGTGCGCTAAACTGGTGACAGGTATCATGGAATTGAGCTTAGACAAATGTACCTAGCACAAACCTTGGACTGGTGGGAGGTGTTTTTGCTATCTTGGCAGACTACCGAAGATTCTCCGTTCACTCTGTCGGTGCTTCTTTCTCTCTCCTTGAGCCGAAAACCGATGTATCTTTTCATCAGCACTTAGGCTTGAGGGACCATTTGTAGTAAACGAGGTATCGCTAGAGAATGTCTGTGAGTTGGCACATCTCGGCCAGACCACATTTTCGAACGATCGGCTTAAGACAAAATCATATCTTATTGGAATAGTAACTCCGGAATTTCCCCATAAGTGATACGCACGGTACACCACAGTAATGCAGTTATGCTGTAGGCTAATGTCTACGTCCGACCTTACCTTACTCGGGAAACCCGAGAGAATCAGGCAATAGAAAAATAGAGATTTCCGATCATTGATTTTTTGAGAAACGTTGTCGGAGTACGTGGTGGAGACCGCGCGTCGAATAAATATGTCTACCCAGGGGGCTGTGGCATCGCAGCTATTTCAAAAACGTCGGTATCGATCGTACGGACAGGGATTTTCAGCGCTCATATACGGACATCATCAAGGCTGTCCTTGCTCCAAAATCCGAAAGAAGTCGTGGTTTCGTCGTGAGGTTCAGCTGGAAACATGGATCATCACTTTCAATTCCAAGGTTGTGCGCAGGTTTCCACAGTCTTTTGAGGTTTCACGGCCCTAGGGGCAACATAGAATCAATGCCTGCTAAACGGCTGCGATTTGCGACGTCCAACAAAGAGACAGACGAGAGTAAAGTAAAGTAAAGTAAAGTAAATTGCATAGCGGTGATGGTTGTAATGAATAGCGTGATGAGTTGAAATTATGAATAGATAGAGGATATAAAATTCAGCCCCGACTACTGAGCTAGCAAAAACGTAAACTCTAATAGCGAATGGCGAGACCCTCGTACTAACTTATTGATTTCTGTGTCTAATAAATATATCAGTAGGGCCCCCTTTTTTGCATTTCGTTCCTTATCGTATGCCGTCACTGGAACCGTGATAGGGATTACTGTATGCAGTCAGCAGGCCAGCTTCCGCACCACGGGTGACACCCGATAACTTGAACTGAGCTGCGGTCGATCAGTAATGGGGTTCAGAAGTGAGTGGTAATCAGACTGAGTAGACCAAAAGCCTGAGCATGCTAGCTCACGCTTTCAAGCATGTACTCGGTAATGTACTGGTGGGTGCATACGCCCTGGCCTGAAAGGCCAGAGAATAGTTATCACACAAAATTGGGATGATAAAAATGTTCCAAACGAAACTTTACCGTTAATAACACTGTCCAGCACTTTGTTCCTATAAAGCCAAATAGATTTACTCTGAAACCTTAAAAGGGTCAGGAGGAAATGATCGGTTTTTAGGAGCAGCGTACCTCTCATTTCAGCAAAAAGTAAGATTCCACATACACAGTGTGGGCGATCTGACAGAATGAGGTTCGGAACTCAGTTTTGACCCCTGTTTTGCGGCCCAAACCGACTGATTAGGGTAACGTACACACAAAGCAAATGTTTTTGAATATATTTTCGAAACAACGTGAGTACAGATTATCGGAACGGAGGACGTTAACCAGTCTGAAGGTACCTATATAGAGACCTAACCCAGAACGTTAGAATGACAAGTCAGGGTCTTATCCACTTAAACAAATGGATGACGTAACAGGGGCAGAAGATTCCTGGTGATGCATGAACTAATTGTGAGCTTTCATGTTCTACTGGGGCATAGGATTCCTAATAAACGGTTTGAAATCGATTTATTCTATTAAAAATTTACTCTGTTAAAGAATTCTCCGCCTATCAGAGTACCATCACCAACCCCATAATTGTGGTGTGCCATAATTGTGTGTCTGGAGTCGCCTGACATCGGCAGATACGGCGAAGCCAAACTTTTCGCTTTCCGGTACTGCTGAGAGCTTTGTACAAGCGTTACGCAAACAGCCGTGGCTACCAAAAAACTCCTCAGTTTTTCTCAAGTCCTCACGTTCACATTCATTCGTTTTTAACACGTCACCACTAAGTGAGGACTACACGTAAACACAAAAATATTCCCGAGAAATCGTCTTGGAGAATTTCATCGTTTATAATTATTTACATATTATTCGCATCGTTTTTACATCGAGTGTACAAGCAAGTCCTACTGAGCATGTTAAACCTGATCGTTTCCAGAAATAACTATAGTGACGCAAATAAAGTCGCTGAGTTTCTTCAGGCCAAATACCTTGCTAGCTGATTGCCTTCGGCTTATGTCCTACGAACAATCTGAGCGAATGTGGAAAGAGTGAGCAAATGTTCCATTTTTAACCTAGGCCAGATCGTTGTTCCTGCTCAATAACTCAGTTTGTCGTATAATATCTCCAAAGGTTTGGACTTATTCTTGCATTTTCGACCAAATACTCTCCAAGGCGATGAAACAGGCTGGATATTCATGTTTCCAAATGAGCTGCCTCATGAGGATGACCAGTCTACAGCAAATGTTTCTGGAATAAACGAGGTCATTTTACGAGATTACAAATTCACAGAGATGGGTTCCACAGATATGGGTTTTCAAAAAGATGCACCAGATAATGGATCGGTCTGTTGGATTTATTCAACGAAATTCCACTGCTCAGTATGTCAACACAAGCATAATTCGGATTTTTTTACAATCAGGTGCACCCACTAAATAGTGCGCAACTTTTTTTTAAATGTAAGCAGTTTGCAAAAAAGAGCGCCAGGCCAACTTACAGTGCCTTGAACGTGATTTCCCCAACATTTTCCATAAAGATTTGTCGATTGAGTCAACAAAAGACGAAACAAAACTGTCTCTTGGTTTTGCACAGCTGATAGCCGACTCATACATCTGCTTACTAGTGAAGCATTAGGTGGGACCGCAACGTCCGCCGATATTTTCCGAGATTCTGAAAGATCTCCAGTAATCGAACTTATCGTCCAGTTCCACCCAGAGTTACTGACTCGGGCGACTACGGTCATGTTTCTGTTGCACTGTCTGTCCAGCGTTTATTCATGCATTACCCATTTTATGGGTAACAAAGGATGCAGTGGACATTTCAACGCGAGTTGTGAGCATGACCGCCCGAAATGACACAATACACGAGCGGTTCCGGGACACCGTGCATTGTAACAAAAAATTCGGTGGCATGCATTTTGGGTAAGAACAATGGGAACTAGAAAAATGGCATGTTAAAACAATGTTGTCAAATTCTGTCTACTCCACAGTAAAAATCTACCACATCGGCGGTCTTTTTGATACTCGGTCATTTGGACGCTACCACGGGAAGTTTGAAGCCGAAACACAGCGTAGATGGATAAAATGTTTTGTTTTGACGTTTTGGGTGATTCGCAGTCATTTTTTTCAGATTATTCTGGATGGCGCGTAATTTGACTCGTACCGTGTTTCAGTTAAGCAACTTTAGAAGTTTGGTGTTCCTTGGTTTGTTTCTCTTGAAATCTCGAAATTCTAGTTTGTTTTCTTGAATAAAATCACAACGGAACAGGGTTTTCACTCCATGTTAAAACGTCTTTTTAACTCCTTGCGGTGGATGAATGGTTCATCTGTTTTACAACTGACTTAGAACGGTTATTAATACGGTCAGTAGTCTACTTAATGCGAGGAATTATACCTCACATCAGTCCAATCAGCCATCAGTCCAATTCGGTCTCAAGTAGAACATAAGATTCACGGAAACTCGGGGACTGCGCCTACCAGGTGAGCCCCAAGAATGGCGAAACCGGTCGTGGGTTGTCGAAGAATTCTCGACAACCTTATGAATAGTGCAGTACGTATATATATTTCATATCACTTTTGATTTCAAGAACGCCTGAGTTAGAATCGTACGTTCATATCTGCAGTGCACTAGTGCGCAGCTACTTTTGGGCAATGATTAATCACGTGTTTTCGCTGAATACATTCAAAAGTAAACCTCGGTACTTTTTGTGGGTTCTCTTCTGATTAGGTATCGCTGCAGAGGGTGGTCTTTGAGGGCAGTTTCTGGGATCTTTCAACATTTCAGGTGTTATAACCTGAGGTTATAACCTTTCGAGCATGCTCGAAAAAGTGCCACATCTATTGTATTGTCTTTCGACTTGGGAATCACGGCCTACCACGGCCGCATACATCAGCATGGATAAACCGTTTCTCAGCAGGGGATACACAAGCTGGCCCGACCATTTGTTGCGGTATCCGTGATTATGAGGCTCATTTGGTCTCTTGCCTGTTTAGAAATCTGTAAATTCTCTCGCTTCATCCAGCTATGAGGGTTATTCCGCTGTTTTTAAGTTGGCGAATTCACTGCACAAGCTTCGATTAGCGATTCCAAGTTCACATAAAAACTTTGCAAGAAGGTTTAAACTTCTTGTGATCAGCTGAACTTATAAGTCATAATGTTCTCAAGTGGAACTTTGCAATCTAAAGGAATATGTTTTGTGAGATGACTGCCACTAAACCGATGAGTGCAGCTACGATGAAAACCAGAACTTTACTCAGTTTGGAAGCCAAGAATGTGATATTGCTGTCGGCTGCATGTTTAGCCTATTTGAGAGCAATGGAATGAAGACATATGTGGCTGAGCTCGAGAGAACTCAGCGAGAACTTAGTGAACAGGTCTGTGGTTCGAACCCAAGACTAGCATCTCGACTTCTTCTGTCTAGGCTGGGGAGACCAAGCTGTATCACAGCTCTTGTGTTTTCTTTGGGGTGTGTGGTAGCCGTGAGCACAAAGGATATCAGAGCTGAACTGTTTATCAGTATCTGCTTTATAGGGCTGTAAACACCGTTCCTGATCAAGATAGACTTAAGGCTGACTGCAATTTTGCCAGCACGTATTCGAAGTATACATCGGACGGTTTTCTCGAAGCGCACTCTTTGGCGTACTCTAGCATGTCGCTCTAGATGTGGCTAGTCAGCAAACGCTATTTCAATCATTATAGACACCCGTACACCCACGCCAACACCATCCCGAATTCAACCTGACTTTCTGGATGAGAAGTGAGAAGTATTTAGATCACCAACATAGTCTGAGAAGTGCTTACAGTCGTCAATTTTTACCCTGGTAGCGTCCAATAGGATGTTAGCTTACAACGGACCTGAGCGCGCCAGGTTTCTTCCAAGCTGGGGAATAAACCGTAGTTGAAACATTGTCATCCGTTGGCTACTGACTTGAATTCATCACTGTCCTCTATCTACAATGATGGCGGTGTTTACCTCCGACTGCAACTGAAAGACAGCGATTTGCCACGGCTGTTAGGCTGACCGTCCAGCAACTCCAGCGTTCTCGAACGAAGTAAAACGAGTGAAACTTCTATATCCCAAAGGTCGTATATCAGGTTGAAGCTACCTTAGAGGACGGGATTGGAAACACCTCGTTACCTGAATTAGGTGACTTACAGTCCATCAGAGTTCACAACCAGGCCAAAATCTGGGCTTGCGTTAATTTTCTCGGGTTGACCCAAAATACTATCCAAGTTATAGATTTGCATCAGTGGCTCGAGACGGTAAGTGTTCAGCTAGGCAACCACGATTATAGTCACTATCGATCAGTGGTGGTGCACTATTCTCTGGCACGTGAGTTGTGGGCCATTGAATCAAAAGGACCCATGTAAACAGCGGTTTTGATTAAAGTTCAAAATTCTTTCACCAGCATTTTCGAAAAAAGAATGCAAAGCACCTCGGAGATTGGACGGTGATGGGGGGTTTTCTTGGAATTTACCTTCGTCATCATCATCATCGACAGCATAACATCAGTGTTCAACACCGATGCTTCGCTGTCGTACAACCATGATTTATTTGAAAGTCTTATTGTGAAGAAAAGAATAAAGGTGGACAGGGAGGGGACTAAATGCTACCTTACTACAATCATTCCGATGTGCCTACACCTCCAAACACTCATTCAGGCAATCTGGATAGAAACTGACAACAAGGTCGCCACTGACATCGGTTGGCAGCCATATCTTGCAGCGTTTCCAACCAGGCACAGTGGGGATCACGCGGTCCCTATCCTGGAAGGCGAGTAGCACCGACAGCACCCAAACATTTCGTGAGTTCTTTCACACCCTTCTGCCAGGTCAAGGGTTGGCCACCTCTCTGCTTACGCCACTCTGAGTTGGGCACGGAAAACAGCACTCTCTTCGGCAACCGATCGTCAGGCATGCGCAACACATGTCCCAACCAACGCAACTTCTGGTGCTGAACACATTCTTTTACTGAAATCCCCGTTGCACAACCGAAAACTCGTTCTATAACTCTTTGCGAATTCTCCGACACCAACCCACATGAGCTATGGTCCTGAGACAGCAATTGTCGGACACCTGAAGACGTCCCAGTTCCGCTACTCGAACAGGCCAAGTCTCACAGCCATACAACAAAACAGCCTGCACTGTAGCTTGGTACACACGTCCCTTGAGATTCAGGGACACACCACTTTGACGCCACAGGTGTCTTAAATTAGCGAACGCGACCCGAGTTTTGGAGATTCGCTCATTGACCTCATCTGTCACACTTGCATTCAGCAAGAGGCTCATCTGGACGTTCCATTTGTGATGTTCCTCAGCCACGTGTGCTGCACGAAGTCCACTCAACGCTACAGTCAGAACAACATCCAAGATACTGCAGTGTAGATTTACGCCTGTCTTTTCCCCGGTGAAATGCAAATTATAAGCAACCAGCGAAACACATTCCTTTGAAAATGGTCTTAGTGTTGACGAGAGGCTCAAATCAAACTATTGTTTGCCAATTCAGCCAAGTTGTGAGTAGTATGTAAGGTCATCCACCTTAGTGATGGGGCTATTGAAATAAGGAACATCCCAAAGACTACATGTAGGGTTATTCGACTTCACAGTTGCGATGTTGTCAAACAAGGTGAGCGAAACCCACGAGGATAGCTCTATCTTCCATGAAAGAATTCAAGCAGGCAATACATTAAAGTGCGTTAGTTCTTGCTGTCACAGGTGGTTTCAAACCATGCCCATCTTTGTCAGTCAATTAGACCTTGCTTCATTTGACTACATTCCGAACTTCATGAGGTTGTTTTTCATGGCCGTACGTCGCGATAGCTGAAAAAACACCATTCCACAAATTGAAATGGAGGGACGCGTTGTTGAGCCAGCTTGGTATTGCGAATTTTCAGACAGAAAGTTAAAAAATCGGTTTAAATAGAGGAAACAGTTCCATCAGTCACTGTTGCTGTCTTCGTAGTTTACCACTTCCAAGCTATTCCTGGTGAATGCCTGGTTGAAGTTCGGGTCCTGTTGCCCACCGGATGGTGATGGACGCGCATTCATTCGAACGCATCCAATATCCCCCATCTGCAGAGCTACAGCACGAGACAGTGCCGTGGTACACCAAACAAGTAGTTGTTCACACGCGTGTGCTGCACAAAGTCCACTCAAAGTTTCAGTTAGTACAACATCCAAGATACTGCATTATGGATTTCCGTCTGTCTTTTCCCCGGTTAGATGCAAATTATAAGCGAAATACTCTCCTTTCAAAATGATCTTAGTGTCGACGAGAGGCTCAAATTCAGTCAATTCAGCCAAGTTGTGAGTAGTATGTGAGGCCAAGTAAGTAAAGTGACAGTATATTTTGAACGGCATCATCCATCTTGGTGATGGGGCTATTGAAATAAGGAACATCCCAAAGACTACATGTAGGGTTATTCGACTTCACAGTTGCGATGTTGTCAAACAAGGTGAGCGAAACCCACGAGGATAACCGTCTAATTGTGCTTAAGTAGTGTGCACACTGCATGATTGTTGGCTAGTCAGGGTGGTCAACAGGTGCTAAAGGGCACCTTTTTGTAGTTCTGTCACAAAATACTTAGTTCTACAAGGGTGCATACTGGCCACAGTGGTCCATGCTGCCCAATCGCTCACGGCGTCGTAGGTCGCGATATCTGAAAAATGCCACTCCACAAACTGGAATGCAGGGATTCGATGTTGAGCCAGCTTGCTGTCGCCAATTTTCTTTGAAAAATCGGTCCAAACAGAGGCAACGTTTCCACCAGTGTAACAGTCCCTGTTGACGTCTTCGTAGTTTACCACTTCCAAGCTATTCCTGGTGAATGTCTGGTTGAAGTTCCGGTCCTGTTGCCCACCGGATGGTGATGGACGCGCATTCGTTCGAACGTATCCAATATCCCCCATCTGCAGAGCTACAGCACGAGACAGTGCCATGGTACACCAAACAAGTAGTTGTTCACACCTCCCTTTCCTCTATGCACGCCCTCATGTCTTTGCTTCCATCGGAATATATCGATGCTCCTGCAGACAGCAGCATTTGTTTGCTCATTTCGTGGTGATGTGTACACCGATCGCGTTAAACATTGTGAGTATACAAGCAAAGTAATTTGTTCCACATAATCTATGGATGATCAACCCGAATGCCCCCTCCCAGTTTTGACTTTGCGGGGAACTCGATTCTTCCACATATGTGAGAGAAAAGACCGGAGAAAGTGCGCTTTGACATGTTTGCCCGTTTTTTAGTCTCTACAGACTTTATGGGTCCGTGATTGAAGACGGTTAGAAAAGTGGTAAAAATCGCAGAAAATGTCTTTTTTCAGTTGTCTACCCAGATGAATGTTCCAGACTGCTGAGGTTTGACAAAAATCAATGTACCTGCGTAGATAAAAAATGATAGGGTAGTTTGGCTTTTGTAATTTTTGCGTTACACTCGACTAGAGTGAATAGTTTGTCAGCTTTTTGTCAGAACAACTGCAACTCACAGATGAGCTCTCGGATACTGAACAGACTTCAGCAAAGCTGACAAAAGCATCTTTTCTGCTTGATGAAGGTGTACAGTCAGTGTATTTTCAGTGGGCGTGGGCGTAGCCTGTTTTTCTAAAGTGTGTTTGCACGTCAGTGAAGCCCACTTGACCTGAACAGTTTGTTGAAGCCTCTGTTTGCTACAAAGACTTGGGTTACTGATCCTAATGGCATATTCTACAGTGGAGATAATGAAACCAGCTGCAACTCATGCGTGGGTCCACCATAATTATCGCGTTTTCAAACTGAGAGGAACTGAAGACAAATTTAATTACCATGTCTGAAACGGACAAATTACACGTTTCCGTCACTGAGGTTGGTTGGATAGCCTGAACCCAGTATCAAGGCATCCCAGAGAGGTCAAACAAAATGCAGGTGTATCGATGCAGAGTTTTACTCGATGACATCATCGCACTTGAGGCATTTACATTGATTCTTCTGGCCGATATTATTTGGGGACAAACCGATCACGCGCTGTAGACCGCGCGTGACTTTGTCTCCTTCCTCACTGTTGGTCGTCTGAATTTGTCAGAGAACAAACACACCAAAATGAAATTACGTTCGTTTTTTTGCTGGCGAGTGCGATTGATATTCGTCGCGAATTCACCCTTTCAATGTGAATAATTGCACATTTAAGATTTTCAACCAGAATAACATTGTGTTTCTTGATAATTTCAAACATGAAGTTCAATTTTGAAGCACGCTGTATTTCTCCTAACTTTTTTTCACTCAAATGTTTGAATACATCTCCTTCAACATGGAACCGAGTTTTACACACAGCCTCGAGCGTCAAACGAATCAGAGCAAAATTACTCGAAGGAATGTTGAGAAGATAGGAGACAGCACAAATGGTGTCTGCTGCAAATTGATTTTCGAACTTTGTCCTGATTATGACGTGAACTGGGACTCCGATAGAATCCTTGGGATCAAGCTGAGTAACCAAGTGGCGAAGTGAACGCCAATTAAATCAAGCAGATTCCTTACAGGCCAGGAAACTTTCAGGTATCTTGCCGGTCTTCTGCAAGCAGAACAGATTGTACTGCTGATTTCTCAAATTGTAACTGATTTTACACTGCTCCACTCTGATGCTATCTCTACTGGTGAACGAATTCGGTGGCTTCCAATGGAGTAGACGAGGTATGTATGTATGTATGTATGTATGTATGTATGTATGTATGTATGTATGTATGTATGTATGTATGTATGTATGTATGTATGTATGTATGTATGTATGTATGTATGTATGTATGTATGTATGTATGTATGTATGTATGTATGTATGTATGTATGTATGTATGTATGTATGTATGTATGTATGTATGTATGTATGTATGTATATATGTATATGCAGTGATATATATGTAGAGATGTCGTTCCCTATATTTGCATTTCCGAATCTGCCGTTTCTAGGTATCCATATTCCATTTGTTTCTTGTCTAAAAACATGACAATCAAGTATGCCGATTCAACACAAATCTTCTTTAAATGAATGCCCACCAGGAACGTTTTGCTTCATAAAAACCTTCAAAGATTTATTTGTTGATTTATCTTGTCCTTCGTATTTCACCAATCCCTGGAAGAAAACTCACACAGTTTACACGGGTCTTCCCTTGACAAGATATTACTCGAAAGGTCCCATGGTGTGCATTTCATGTTCGAAGGTTCGTGGGAGTACTTTACAGCTGGACAATCTGCTGGCTAGCTGCTCACGATCAAATTTTATGGAAGTTGGCTACTTACCGTTAGGTAGTGGACTCAAATACCTCTGAGTTTCGCGCGTTGACTTTGACTGCCAGCAGGAATAAAGATGTTTTATGGCTCGAGATGGCTCGGCGGTTAAGGGTGGGACTTACCAGTCGAAAGGTCGGGGGTTCAAAACTAACCTCTGCATTTCGACCGCTGTTGGATGTTGTTGATCAACCTAAAATTATCTCAGACTTCGTGCTTCCTTTAGGTGGCACGGAGGCTGGGCACCGGAAGGACATTACAAATGAACGATTTATTCCAGTCGGTAGGACATTCGTGCTATCGCAGTATATCTTCTCAGCAAAACATACTACTCATATCATAGAAAGTGATTCCGATATTATTTTCAAACAGCTAATCACGTCTTATGCCCCTGAAAGTCTATATAAACGCAAAAAAAATCGTTCAGCTGTAACACCCTTTCGGTGTCTAGCTGCCATGCTACCCGAAGGAAGCACGATGGCTGAGATACTGTCAGGTTGTCCAAGCCTAGACAGGGGAAGTCGAGAGGCAGAGGTGGGGTTCGAACCACGGACCTTGCGGTCAGTAAATTCGCGCTCTAACCACTTAGGCCATCTCGCCCTATATAAACGCAAGAAAGAATAGAAGAACTCCCTATTAACCAGAGCACTGACGTCTCATTGAATAAAGACCAGACGTTCGCAGGTGAACCGCCAAGCTGGACAAAGTGTGGAATATAGGCTTGTCACTTATCAGGTCCTCCACCGGGCCGCTTATCAGACAAATGTTTAACACAGTCTCAATTAGTAAATGGGTTTCTAGTTCGGTATTTGAAATTTATTTAAACTTCGTGGCGACGTAGACCGTTTGCTTGACGCCTGGTTTTCTGAGGCTGTTCCGCAGCACTACGTTTTTCTTTATCAGAAGCAATGCACACAAATGGCGGCGTCTTTAAGATCCGATCGTTCTTCCGACCCCTCAACGCTGTTTTATATGGAAAAAGTAAACGCTCTGATCGATCGTTGTCACTAATCATTGCGATAAGTATGTGTCCGAAGTTTTGTTAAAACTCGACTGTGTCCCTGTCTGTCTTTGACGATACTATTGCAGGTAATCTCGTCATCACATAACTGCATGTCTGTCTGTTCCTTCGAAAGCCTTTAAGGTCAACTTGTTCGTTGATTCTTTCATCGTTTTATTTTGAACCGATTCCTGTCCGTTTGATAAATATTCAGGGGTTATGATATTTTGTATATGATCGTACTTTACTCACCTCTCGGTCACAGTTGCAATCAAAATGCAGATCTGGACTGACCCGTACATATTCGTCCTATGAAATAGCCATAAGTGGTCACGTGACAGTTGGTTACGGGCTACTTTTACAAGGATGCGAAATATCACTGTGACCATTAAAACACAAGCAAAATGTAAAACGCAAGCAGAAAATAAGGATAACAGTAACTCGGGGGCTGCGTCCACTCAATGTGCCCTAAATGAAAGGAAGTGTTCGTACTACGTCGAACGGCTCTCAGCAACCTTAAAAAACAAGAGATCTAGCTGGGTTCCAGGGGGGTCTCTCGCAAAACCAAATTGGCGTGTAAATGAGCGCATTCCGCTAATTTCCTGTAGTTCGAGTTCAAGTAGAACATCAGGGTGACGGAAACGCGGGGACTGCGCCTACCTGATGGGCCCCAAGAAGGGCGAAACCGATCGTGAGTTATCGAAGAGTTTTCAGCTACTTTATGAGTAGTATATAACGTCCAAACCTTGTTGGTAGTTTTTCTAAACGAAAACCAGTGTTTCGAAGATGGAGACTGAGATAAAATTTGCAGTCGATTGCAAAACCAATAATGTCAATGAAGTTGACCGCTTCCAGGTCAAAATTGGGTTATTCGGTGCAGATTCGTTCAAACGGAAACTTCCCAAAACAACAAAAGTGTTGTGCATGCCTTTTTTTAAAGGCATGTATGTAAAGATTAAAACATTTCCACATTTATATCATCATGACATTTAAGTCCAGTTATATCCAAAGCCAGGCGAGCGGAATTTTTAGTAATGTTGTCTGTGGCTCGGAATTTTGACATTTCAAACGGAGGGCATGATCATTTGTGAAGAGCTATGGTTCCATTTCATCCGTATAATGAATCCACTGGATTATTTTTTGCGTCGCTCGCAACAAGTAACCTGCTTGGTATTTATAACGTCTCCTACCTCTTGAACAGCTGTTCACAATAAAGTGAACTTCAAGTAATAGGCACTCGAGTACCGTAGTCTCAAGTAGATGATTCACTGACGGGAGAACGTCTGTGTTGGAGATTACCAGGCTCACATCGCCGTCGATTCCTCGATAGCTTTGTGGTTCTGACACTGTTTAAAATAACGCGAAACCTGCCCATTCCTCTGCTTTGAAAGACCGGTACCGTTGTTGGTGGGTAGTTTCCTGTGAAAGTGTAAAGACTAGTTTGACTTGACGAGCAACCCACAACTTCCCACATCTTCTGTTTGCTTCGCTTCAGTGGCTTCGATTTCCGCTGTTTCCCGTGTGATTGCGAGGTGACGCCACGTGTTGTATTCGCGTCGTTCGCCTGTGAGTATCCCATGTTTCACCTGATTAAGTGGATATTACTGTGGTTCATTACACTTTGGTTTTCTACAGATTTGCATCAATGCGTTTTAAATGGGGTTCACTCGAAGTCTTATGAGATGTGGCAATGGGACATTTTAACCGAAGATCTGCGTAGAGCTTACTTACTTGGAGAAAGCGCTTCACACAAATCGGTACTCTCTGAATTTGTCGTGCCCTACAGCATTCATGATCTATAAGGTTATGTGATCTATTTGATTGTGAAAACTGTGACTCTTCCATCTTGAGGATGCGGCTGTGCGGAACTGTTCAATCCAACACAACTGGCCATTCTCTTGGTTCTTCTGTGACGATCGACCTGATTTTGAGTCTCATTTTATGTAGTATACACCCGGAGCGCTGCAGTGAAATACACCAACACGATTGTGTAATTTTTTCAATCATCTGTGCTCATTTTAGTGGCAAATCACAGTTACAAACTCATGTAGCTAAAAAGACGACACAGTGCATGATTTCCTCGAATGCATCAGAGCTTCCGCCAAGTTGTGAGTTTGTTAACAAACAAGTCAGATGGTTTCTGGCAAAACTTAGCTGTGACCTAATTCGCATGAGCCTGTAATCCACCAAAAGACATCTACTGTCCTCTACCGAACACAAGCCTTGCACTGAAGCGACTGAAATCAACCGTTGCTCGGGAAACTGTCACAGTTATTGAAGAAAAACTGAACGATTTTCTTTGATTCATGCATTCGCTCCCTCCGGTTCAAACTCACAATTAGTACAGCCGTTTTTATGCTCGGTATCGATTGTATCGCTCGTGCCAACATTTCTCGTTCCATCATGCAAAATTCGTTTGTAATACGTCGACCCACAACTAGGCGAATGCTAGTTCCGACCAGTCCAGATGCGGTTCGGTGAAGTGACGTCGAGCTCTCGTGTTCTTTTGTTGTCCAAATGAGCTGCGCACGGTACCTGTGACAGTTAATTTGTTTTTTTGCATTGAGCCTGTAGTCACTGGAATACCATATTTTGTAGGGTTTTGTCCTATTTTTTTCCGACTCAGTATTGCCATCAAAAGAATTGTTCCGCCCTTTTGTAGCATCGGTACTCCGCAATAGTTTGGCTTAGCTTTGCGGGTGCGTAACAGTCAGTCTGTGTAGTCACCTCTACATCAACATCGGCTTCATCAATGGCCGTTCTTTTGCATGCGATGGAACACTCTGTGTCTGTCAGGCTGCTGCGTTTCTCCAAGGCCGCCAACGGCGAGAAATTACAGTTTTCTGGACCCAGTGCTATTAGAAAACGGGAATTAGATGTGCGCATGCAGAACCGATCAGTGATTCGGTCAAAAAATCCCTCGGTGGTTGACCTGCCTTCATTATCCCGATGGTAAATTTCCTCATTTGGTTTTGTTTACAATTGTGTGTTTTACATACACAGCCCAAATGCTCTTGTTGTCTTCCTTCTCCCTGTTTCAACATGTCTACCTGTCTGTACACCAGTGCAAAACTGAACCAGGATTTTTATTTCCTAGGATTAATCATACGATCTCCCCAGCGTCCCACATTGTTTGTGTGATGAGGCACTCATTCCAAGCGAACCGCTCAGACAGTGATATGGTATGTCATCAACCAGTCAGATACTATTTTGAACAGCATGATCACAACCACAAAAAGTAAATACAAGCGATGGAAATGGAAGGATTTATTGCTACGGATACGGACTGTACTCATCCAACCCCCCCCCCCACTGAATATCGGTAGAGAGGAAAATGTTGGTAGCTCAAGTAGCGTAGATGGTTGTTGGTTTGTTCGCTGAGCTGGGCAATTTGATTGCAAACGTTTCATCACCAATCGAGGTGACATCATTATTGCGTGGAGCGTGGCAGAGCGTAGAGATGGGTTAGTGATTGTGGCGCAACCAAAAGCCTCTGAAATCGAATTTTCCAGCAACAAACCGACGACCATCGGAAGTGTCTCAAAAAACCTGAATGGAGCGCTAAGGTAAGGTCTGAGCGCCGAAAGGGTGCTACAGCTGAACGATTATTGGTCTTTAGTTTGTTCGCCGAGTTGGGCAATTTGATTGCGAACGTCTCATCACCAGTCGAGGTGATATCATCAGTGCGTTATTGAGGAGCTTAAGCGATGGTTGTACTGGTGTTTCGTAACATGTTTGCGAGTTCATTGCTCGGTTTGACGAGTAGATCAACAGTTACCTGATAAACTTCCCACGATTTTCCAATGAGTACGTGGTAAAACAAAAAAACGACGATTTACCTTTCACAAGAAATTTTTCTATCCAAGGTGCCCGTTGAAGGCAGAATCATCTGTCGAATAGCACAAATTCTTATAGACCACGAAGCCCAAATTTTGTTACTGTCGTGTGAATTTTTGTAAAAAAAATACCTTGCTTCACGTCACTGCGATTGGTTAATTTCAATTTTTCCGTAAAAAAAGTTGTGACAGTTTTCACCAGTTTGGCACCACCTAGACTAAGACATGTAACGAATTGGTCAGACGCGTGTCCAAGTGATGTCTGATTACAACTCTGCCCCTCATGCTTGGTCAAAACAGAACAGATTAGGGGTTGTTCATTTCCTTTGAATGACAATGTGAAAACGGGGAGACAAAAACGTCAACTTGTTTGGCAGTGGACAAAAACAAGTTGTTAAATGCTGACTGAATTTCCAGTTGAAGATCGGAGATTTGTGAGTAGGAAGGGGATCTGTATTTCCCAGCAAATGTTGATCAGCACAATATATCTGAAAGAGTATACTTGAGTTTCTGATTGTCACAGGTTGATATGTTTATCTAGTTCCGAATTCACGGAACGTCCCGATGACTCAGCGGATACCAAAGGTCCTCAGAATAACTTAATTATGAAACTCGTAGAAATTACTGGAAATTACTAGTAAACTCCACTCGCTATATGCTGTATATTTTTTGTCAGTCTTTTGACCGGATTTAATCCCAGTTATCTCCGAGACAGGATAGGTCCAACGCAGTCCCAAATTTTCGGTAATTCTCACTTGAGAATTTGCTCACAAGCGGTGTAAATAGAACGAGCCGAAAATTCAAGACGCAAAATACAGTCATAAAAAAATTAACTAGGATTTATTAGCATTTAGGGATTTGTCTGGTGACTGTCTGGTTCTCGTGAACTTAGTTCCATACAATAGAAAAATTGTACATTGTCTAGCTGGTACGTATTTTTGAAAACTATGAAAATTTTGGCCAAGATATGTTTAATATAGAATCAATCACAATTGCTGGGGTATATTTATAGACCACTGAGCGCATGCGTCCACTCCAAGAGAAACTAGGCAATTCCAGTTCCAGAACAGGCATAACTAACGACTATCAAAACAACTTCAGGTCAAGTAAGTTTCACATTAACTGCCAGATTTTCGAGATGATTTGTCATTTTGCGATATTGTAATCGGAGGCGAGATGGTTCAGTGGTTAGAGCGCGGATTTACTGACCGGAAGGTCCGTGGTTCGAACCCGACCTCAGCCTTTCGACTTCCCCCATCCCGGTTTGGGCAACTTGGCAGTATCCCAGCCCCCGTGCCTCCTTCTAGTGGCATGGCAGCAAGCAACTGAAAGAGTGATACAGCTGGACGATAATGTAATCGCCCTTAAAGTACAAACTTATACAGTTGCACGACCATATAGAAAATACCACGATGTCAAATCAAAATCAACAATTTCTTAATCGGAACATACGAATAGGTGAAGGTTGAAAAATCGTAGAATGATTGCAAGATTATTGAACTGTCTCGAACTATATTGAACTGTTCGGAATCAAACGATCTAGAGTTCGGCTTTTAATGTTCTATTCACGTGACTGCAACGTGATTGATGCAGAGCAAATGCATGACGCACTCAAGCGTAAGCACACTTAAATTTTGATTTACGCCGAGCCAAACAGATGACTAGCATCGGAACAACTGATGCGAATTTTGGGAGAGTTCGCCAAAAGCTTTTGGATGGGAGATAACTGTTGGTATAAGAGGCAATGGAAGTTCACCAAATGTCCATTCAAATGCCGCCTGATAAATGCTCCTCGCACGGTGGCGCAAATTTCGCAGGCACGTTGCTGGGTTCCCCAAACAAATTACTAGTTAAACTAGCGGTTTAGTAAACAATTTTAAGTGGATTTGTTGGGGTCGATTGTTTGCAATTGAGAGGATGTAATGAAAATCAGAGTTTCTTTGGGACGACAATGGAACTATCTCAAAGACTTACCACATCAGCTTGCGAAAGCTGCTAGAAATTAACTGCCGCTTAGGCCACTGGTTTACATCGCGAACTCTGGTTTCAGCGATCTGGGTTAAGATGGTTGAATGAGAATCTTCTAACCGAAGATCAGTCTCTGTTCTGAAAACTGCACACACGTGTTTTGATTCCACAGTACCTATACACTACGAAAATATGAAAACTAACGAAATACAAATCAGAACTTTTGTTGAAAGATGCGGTTTGCAAGATTGCACCGAAATGTTGACAGCTGGTCAGAGAGTTGTTGCTCTATACGCCGAGCTTCGCAATCAATGTGCAAATGTTTTTCCCCAGTCGAAAAGACATCACCAATGTGTGGAAACAATAGGGTTGATCGTCCTTATCAAAGAAACACTCTAACCTTTTCGTGCCACTGTGTTCTCGCTGCGTTGACATGACGTGGATGTCCAGAATAAATTTCAGCTATCAGTTTTCCTTATCTCAACTAGCTTGGAGTAATCATCAGGCTGCTCAAGTCTGTCCTGTTTACAAATTGTTCTCCCATTTGCTGAATTACTCTGATGTGAAGGTGGGTGCGCAATGCCAACTATCCTAGTCACCTTTCTTTTAAATGTTGGCATTCGCTCCACATTTATTTATTTAGTTATTAACTTATTAATTAAGTAATTAATTGAGTAATCAAATTCCATCCCTTAACCCTTAATTTGGATATGTTCGAGCCTTTTTTGTACCATCAGCTGTGATTTAGATGAATACAACACACAACCGAGTTCTTCGTTTTTTATAATTTTTACGTATTATTCTCTGCTTGTTTCACACAAGAAATATCTCTCGTACGTGTATATCCCAATAATCACTTTTAGTTTCAGGCATTCGTAGTTGCGGGATCTGGTGGAACGCACACTCACATGACTCTCGTTTGAACAATCGTCTCCCTGTTCTCACGCCATCGTCCTGGTGAGTCCACACCAAAGGGCAGCACTGGACTCAAGTTTCGCCCTCATTAGAGCTCACCAGCAGTGCATATCCAGTGGCCGTGCCGGGATTTGAACTCCGGACATCTGACATGCAAGGCGAGCGTGTTACCACTACCCCACCGAAGCACGTTGGACGCAGCTGAATTTTCACGTCTGAACAGGCGAACGTGTTCACGCTTGGGCGATGTGATTGGTGTGCCCGACTCATCGAACGACGATACAGTAACTGTCCTGGTTGTGACGATCGATTGACCTACCAGTCAGGTAGCGTCACAGACGCCTGAAACCAACTGATTTGCATTTACCTGGTTTTGCATTAACCTGATGAGTGATCGCTTGACTACTCGATCGTTTTTTCCAAAAGAATTCGTTACGCCTCAGGCAGTGATGGTCCAAGTCCAAATTCCAGCAGTAGCCCGCCAGAAACATTACACGTTCGTTTTACTTCACTCGCGTTACACTCACCAACTAGGCATCTTCGAGAGCTGTTTTAAAATGAATCAGACGATATGGAGCCGATAATATACGATGACCTCCTGATTATTCGATGTTTGAAAAAATCACCAGTGCCAACCTTAGAGTTTGAAATTTTTTAAACAGTGAACATTTTCAACATTTTTGACGAGTCTTTTTCAAAATTCAAGCATGTATTTTTAGACTGGCGGTGTATGCGAGGATTTATTTGTGATACTAGTTGTATTCTTTGGAGAAACGTTGTCGAGCACATCAACAGTCACTGAAATGATCACAAAGACGACGAAGACTAATAGTGTATTTTGTGGTTTCATGATAGCTACTCAATGTCCTGGCATCTTTTATTTTAAGTAAACAACTTTAAACGCCCCGCTGCAGGTAGCTCCGTGGTTAAGGTGCGAACTCACTGACCCGGAAAGTTGGTTGCTCGAACCAAATCCAGGCATCTGGATTGCTTCTCTCTACACTTGGACAACCTGATATGACCTCAGCTCTCTTGTTTCCTTCAGGTAACACGGCATCCAGGTACCGGATGAGTGTTACAATCGAACGATTACCATTTCTATGGTGAATTATTTAGTGTCACACGCCAGTGATTTAAGGTGAGTGCGACATGGTAGTCTTTGAGTTTCGTGAAAATTACACTCACCCTTCCAGTCAACTAAACACAATGGTAACAAGTGAATTTCATTATCTTGTGTGCTCATATTGCGCTATCCAGCCAGACACCAGGGAGAAGTTTACGTCTGTTAAAACAAATTTCTCGTAACGGGTTCTAGCAATTCCTAGATTACCAGACGCGCCGCCGATTTGAGTACGTGGTGCGCTTATATTATGTCTATAGAACCATGCTGTAAATCACTTTGCTGCTTTCGCGAGCCATAATCTGAACAATCTGCCACCACATATTGCGTGATTTTGCACGGTTGCAATTCATTCATGTGGAACGGTGTTTCTTATTGCTGCAGTAAAATATGGTAGGGAAGCCAAAAAATCGCGTCGTATTTCGTCTGACTTGGTTTGACATAATCTTGCGCCAATTCGGTGTTAGATTTCCGCAAATTGCGAGTCTGAATTAAGTACAAAAGTCTTAGTTGGTATGACCAACTGATTAGCTAAACCAGTTCTTCTGATACTCGCATTACAAACACCCAAAAAACTGGTGTATCAGTTAGACCAAGTTGTTTATACCACTCCCAAAGAAGAACTTGTTTCCTGTGTTAATTGAAGATATCTCTTTTTTTAGACGTATCGCTAAATGGCACCCACACACACACGAAATTTGTTACAACTCCGATGACTTGGGCTACCTTCGTTTGAACACACGCTTACGAGCAGCATGTTTAACTCTTTGCAGAGGACACTATCAAGACCAAAGAGGAAATTAGATCCAATGAGGAAGAACAATGTCATATACAGGATCCAATGCAAGGACTGCGACAAACGGTACATAGGACAAACAGGAAGGAAGCTCTTCACCAGAATACATGAGCACAAGCTCGCCACGGAAAGACACGATCACTTCTCTCACATCTCCGTACACGAAGATCAAGAAGGACACGAGTTCGACTGGAGCGGCGTTCACATACTGGGTCAAGCAAGAACGAAGAAAGAACGCGAAGTTATGGAAGCGTGGTATTCCACTGAAGGAACCATCAACAAACATATCGAAACTGATCCCATATACCAACCACTAGGAGCGAGAGAACGCCAGAACCACAGAGCTTCGAGCTGCAAAAGTAACCGGACGAGGAACTCATAAGAAAATCTGGAAAGCCTCATTCAAACGGACACATCGGTTGGATTGGAAGAGGTACCCAACAGAAACACCAAATTCACCGGCGGACACACGGATACTAACCGTTACAGTAGAGAAAATAGGGCGGTGCAAGCAACCAAACAAGCTCGAGAACGTCAGACCACAACGCAATGCCAATCAAGGCCAGAGAACGAGCTACTAAAAGTAGAAGGTTTTGGGATAACCTATCAACACAAAGGAACGCAGAACACAACGCAACAAAGATCACAAACGGACCAATAGATTCATGAGAATCGTTAACCCCAAGTAGCCAATCAGGTCAGAAGATAATAGATGGTCTTCAAATACTATATAAAGGCACGCAGGCAAGGAAGAAATACCCACCCAACTGCGCACTGATGATGTCTCCTCGTATGGTGACGAAACGTTTGCAAGCCAATTGCCGAGCTCGGCGAACAGATCAACAGCCACCTGATCAACAACCAATAAATTCACTCGAGCTACCAATATTCCAACGCATTACCAATCACCTTAGTGAATGACAAAAACCAAATTTTACAAGTCGTAAAGCCAGCGCGAAATTATTTTCAGATAAACTTTGTTTACAGATGGGATGTGCAAACATATCTTTGATCTTCATTACACGTAAGTAAGACAGGTAGGGTTAATTTTAGAAAAAAGCCCCACTACCAATTTTCAGAAATCACACTCTGAACCTTAACAAGTCGCCGCCCTGACTTTTGCACACAACAGTTCCGTTCAGTGTTTTGTGCGCCGATATGCAGTAGCTCCAGCTGTTACACCTTTGTTCACGGAGGATAGGGGTACTAAGAGGGTGAGAGCCACGCTTTGAGGGCGATAGCCAGATATGTGTATGAACGACAAATGAAGTTGCTTGTCTAGGATGGAAGGAGGTAAGACCCAGATGGTGATGCGGTGACTGTGATGCAAGAGCGGCATTGGCTACTTGAAGCAGCCTTATGTGTCCGGGTCACTGACCACTGGTTTGTATCATTCTGCTCTCCGCATCCGGCGACCGAGTTGATTGGCAAGGGATTTCATGCTTCATCTCCAAGTCATAAACTGATCACCTCTCGGCTGTCTCCATCCGATACTAGAATGGGCTGTACAAGGCTAGCCTGTACAAAGCAAACGATCCTCTGCCATACGCGGTGCATGGCCTGTGGCGTATGACCAGCTGATCTATCGAATGACAATGAACCTTCTAGAACACCAGGCGCAACTAAGCATTACAGATACGAGGTTCCCGCTAACCCAAGGAAGTGTTTCCAAGGTCAAACACAAATGGTCTTCTCGCCCACAAACAACAGGCATGACTTGAGTGTCCCTTTGGGTTATCCTTTCGTTTCGCGTCTTCTCACGTAGTCCGACTCAGCTAATGGTTGCTCCCATCGGATTTTCCCACCAAGCCTCCCAGATACCTAAAGTTCATTAGGTATGCATGCAGAAAGAACCAAACTGGGGCTGACCAGTTTCAGAAGACAGTTTAGAGTAATACCTGGCTTCCCAAGACAGCATGCGAAGCGTAGAAACTACATTTCGTTCAATATGCATTGGTGAACCCTTGACAGGCCTTCAGAAGTAATGATCAAGACCAGTCTCTATGATGTTTCATAAAGTCCTGACCCTGGCAAACGTCTTCGTTTGTCTCACTGACAAAGCTGAACTAAGAGGAAACACAATTCTCCGTTCAGCTGTGTTAAACACCATTTGAATATCGTTCAGGCCAAATATTTCTACCTTGTTTTTAATCCATCAAAAACCGTGCAACGTGTTGAAGAAGCCAAACGTCTGAGTCTGAATTTGGAAAAACGTGTCTGGAATTTTTCGTCTTAAAACCGTTTAAATCCTAGAGTAATGGGCAAAACATCTAATTAGTCACCCAATATCGCGTTTTGTGCAAAAAGAGGAAAAAAGCATCTGAAACAGTTTTTCGAACACGAGGAGCTTTACCGCAAGCTTTTTTTTATAAAGGTCAGGAACATGAGTCGGATACTAGCTTCCCAAGAGACATTTTTTACGGCCCAGACAACTCTGACAAATTTTCCTTGGTCCCTTGGGTACTGCAGGTCATGGATGTCGCCTCTAAAAACCAAGGATTTGGTGGACATAAATTTTATTGATCCTATCGACTTCGAAATGCTTTGAAAGTTTTGACCGTCCAATGTGGTACTTCTTAGATGAAACGTTTACCACGAATAACGCTGGATTAAATTCATCAATTCATATTTGTTGCTTTTTTACGAGATTCTGTTGAGCTATCCTACAGTTTTAGTAGCGATATGAACGATGTAATTCCTTAAATCGCAAAAAGTTACCATTCCAGATGACTTAGCCTGAATGATAGACCTATAATTGTTGGAAAATATCTGTTTTCCGCTCTTTATTCCGAATATACGGACCATTAGTTTTGGCGTCTCCATTATCTAGAGGAAAATCTTCTGAAATGATCCCTGTTCACTTCACGGCTTTGGATCACAAGTACGTTGGCGCCGTGAAAACAGTCGAAATGCATGTATATATATATATATATCAATATCTTTTGTAATGCCAGGTTATTCACTGTAAACCGCCCTCATGCGTGTATGTTCACATAAAAAATTATAAACGTTTAAATTAATATTGAAGTTTTACATGGATATTATTTTTTGCGTTTTTTATGAGAAACCGTGTTTGTTTCAGTTGCTACGATATTCGACATATCGCCATACATGTATATTCGTAATGGACTGCTGATAAGGTTGCTGAAAACTGTTCGACAGCCCACGACCGGTTTCGCCCTTCTTGGGGCTCATCAGGTAGGCGCAGTCCCCGAGTTTCCGTCAACCGCATGTTCTACTTCAACCCAAATTGGACTGTTTTTCGAGAACTACACTCATCTGCAAATCAATTTGGTTTTTGCGAGAGACTCACCTGAAACCCAGCTGAATCTCTCGTTTGTGATGATTTCAGGCAACTGAATGTGCTGCACCAGGCCACCTCATGTTCCAGTTGCTACAATATTCTTGATATCGCGACACATGCATATACATAATGTACTACTCATAAAATTGCTGAAAATTCTTCGGCTGCCCAGCTGGACCTTTCCAACTGGGTTCCAGTTGAGTCTCTCGCAAAACCAAATTTGTTTGTAAATGAGTGTATTTCGCTAACAACCTAGTTCAGAAATGGAATCAGCGGACACTCAGTTCGTTTGGGCAGACTTCCTATCCAGATGCGGAGAGTGGATCTGATCAATTATTCTGTCAAGTTTGAAGCTTTCGTTCCTGACAGCTCCTGTCGTTCTGGTTGACAGGTAAACCACACGCACATATCTGTTCAACAATTTTTGATTGGTGTAATCGCAGTCCTTCACATCAGCTTATCGAATAGGTGTGTGTGAAGGGTGGGAGGTAACCAGGATCATAATTCCATGTCAGGATGTGGCTGTTTCAGACGAAAATCAACTAGACGAAGCACAATAATTCCGCTGCTTTCAGCGTGACAGGATGCTCGTCTTGCCTAGGTTCAAACCCCTGCAGGGCCTAGGACGTGCGTAGCTTTAGGGTCTAATGCTTCCCCCTTTGGTGTGAACTCAAGGGAACAGTTGCTGCAGGACGGGAGATAGACTGTTCAAACGAGAGCAAGATGAATTTGACCCCTCCCACAACATAAACAATCATTTTGTCATCCACTAGCTTTTGGCGTGTATTCATAATCCACCATGCAATTTTGTGGTCTTTTTGGGCTATTTCTTAGGTGGAATTCTCTTTTCCCCGTGCGGTTATGTCTGAGTAAATGGGTAACGTGGTGAAGACCAACAAACTCCGATGACGTTTCAACATTCGTTATGCACCCTTCGAATCTTCCTGGAGGTAGCACGGTCTGCTATTTCACTCTCATTTTAAGTCGCTATTAGTTAGATGAACCGAATTACAATATCATAACTTTGATGGTACCATGGCGCTATTCCTTTTTTTGGAAGCGGCAGGAGTGATAAGGATATATTACACGGATGTGATATCATACGAGCTTACTCAAATGGGGAGAACAGCAAATCACTGGATGGGCGTCTCACATCAGGTATGAAATCATATTCTATCTGCCAAGTGATTCAAAATGGCCGTCTGGGATGAAAAATGGCTAGTGTTACCTTGTCACCTTTTCTACAATATTTTTTTACTACCGACATTAAACCTTACCTAGTAACTTGTCAAAATCGATGAAATAAGGTATTTCTGGCACTTTAGATTTTAGAAAAACACTACCAAGCGTATCTTGGTAAAAGTTAGCTAACCGAAATTCTGGAAAACACGTAGGAAAAATACCCAAAATAAACCGGGTAATCAATAGAAGTCTGATGAAACTGAGGCACCATAGCGAAAAACACGCATTCGCAAAGCAATTTGCTTTTGCGGGAGACTCACCTGGAACCCAGCTGAATCTCTCTTTTATGATAAGGTGTCAAAAAATTTTCAGCGACCTTATGAGTAGTGTATTATGTCTACACCTTAACTGTAGTTAAAGTGGAGCCTGACTCTCAGAAAATACACAGAGTTTTATTGAGTTAGGAAAAAACAGGCAATTTGTCCAAATGTCCAAAAAACCGATGGGAGGACTTTATGACATTTTGATACTCCTTTACATCTCAAGTGGTGTAACCCGCCTCCATTGTGATTGTTTTAGGGAACCTTTTAAAGTTGGTCATATCGAAACGTGGATAGATATATACCCTTGTATCACTAGATACTACTGATGAGGCATGCGAGTAACATGTTTCCCGTACTTCCGCTTTGCGTCTGTTGGAAAGTGAGATTTATTGTGAAATCTGTGGAATTGCTTTGTAGCATTCGTTTGCATTTGAGTGATTGTCAATGAATATCCAAGAAAGTTTAGGAAGACGCGTTCAAGAACAAGACGGATGTTTAATTTTTATAAACAAGATGCATATGAGTGTCGTGCTTTCCTGTCTGACAGTCTGTAACAATTCATTTGGTGTTCCTAATAAACGACTCCGCCGTGAAGGCCTTCGCCCTTTCACCCCTAGGTACAAATTGCATCTGATGTTTAAAAGTCGGTGTTTAATACTGACACGGAAGTATTCCACAAGGGTCGTGATAAATTCAAACCGAATCGGTTGCTTTACAAGAGTTTCTTTGTGTACAAGTGGCATTTGACGAAGTATAACTGCAACTTTGGAGGGAATCCAAACGAGTCGGACGCTCTCTGTGGTGACCAAGGGAAAACTAAAAAACGTTCACCCACACATCTGATAATTCTTTCCGTCTTTGACTAATTCCTCGGGACTTCTTTCGTACTTTTGTTTTATCTCCTCTGATATAAAAATTTTGAAGTCGACAACTAATCAGGAACAGAAGTAGAGTACTAATTTCGCAAGGGACATTTTTAACGGTCCAAACAACCATGACGAATTTTCCTTAGTCCCTTGGGCACTGCAAGTCATGGATGTGGCCTCTAAAAACCAAAGATTTGATGGACCCAAATTTTATTGATCCTATCGACTGCGAAATGCTTTGAAAGTTTTGACCGTCCAATGTATCACTTCTTAAATGAAACGTTTACCACGAATAACGCAGAGTTAAATTTAACAGTTCACATTTGCTTGTTTTCGTTTGTTTTTTTACGGGATGCTGCTGAGCTATCCTACAGCTTTAGTACCATGTATTTCCACTGGATTTGTTTCAAGAAACACCTGCTGATGGTCGGGTTATTCGCCAGGCTTGAGAGTTTCGTTGGCAAGGCTTCACCACCAGTGTCCTGTTGTGAAGCAGTGCTTCGGGGATGATGATTTCATCTCCACAGGTGATGCAACAACACTGTGAATCTCAGCGAAGAATCTGAGCACTAACTGGTCTATCTGAGCTACTAGCCTTCTTTTCTAGATCAGAGACAGAGAGATAGAGAGATTGAGAGAGGGAAAGCTGATGTTTTTTCACCGGTTTTCACTGGTACATTGTTTGGAGAATTTATGCGGCCGAACGGTGTACGGAATAGCTCCACCGACTGAAAATATTCATAAAAAGACTTAATGAGTTACCGACCTACCCAATCCTCTGCATACCACTATACCGGCAGATACTACTGATGAGTTATGCGAGTAGCCTACTTTCTCGTAAATCCACTTTGCATCTCTTGAAATGTGATATCTTCTACGGACTTTGTAGAGTCGCTTTGTAGAATTTGCTTGCATTTGAGTAACAGTCAGTGAATATCCAGAAAAGTTCAGGAATACGCGTTCAAGGAGAAGGTGAATATTTAGTTTTGTAAACAAGATGCATATGAGAGTTTTGCTCCCCTGTTCAATAGTCTGTAACTGTTAAGTTGGTATTTCTCTGACAGAAAACTCCGCAACGAAGGCCTTCTTCCTTTCGCCAGTAGAAGCGGGTGAAAACCAGCGGACTGAATCACCCAAAGTTTACCTTCTAAATTCAGGCACACCAAATGAAAACGTGACCGATACATGGAAATTAAAGCACCGATTGTTTGCAGATTCATCACCAGGAGTGTACTGACAAACCTAGACAGCTGACAAAACCCATTTCGGAGCCTACCCAGCAAAAAATAGCCGTGAGAATGATCAGTGCTTTGACCATCTGGCTCAAAGTAGCGGCATGATCTGTCTGAGTCTGTTTACAGACTGCACTTGGAAAGATTTAATGAGCGAGGTTTATCGATATCAAAGGGCACTGCATTTGGAATCACAGAAAACGAAAATTCAGGGATTTTGGAAGGAATGAGCACTAGTCACCGTTTGTCTGCGATCACTGGTCCATACTTTGATTTTGTGTCTTATGCAACAACTGTTTTTTTTTAATTTTCTGTCTGATATTGTGTTGATACTTTTGCTGCAATCTTGATTCAATCCTGTCTGGCATCTCCAGCTTCAATTTGCTCGTTACTGAGATTCTGCAGCTGATGTAATCACACACATGTTTGGTTTGTAAAGCAATTTTCCACGAATGCGCTCCCCCTCAGCCTCATTTTTCAGCGCTAACCAAGCATTTTTTCCTTATAAAACATTGTTCCCCAAATTTCTGGAATAAGTAATTACTCCAAGAGAAAATCTCCCAGACAACACAAAACACGAATCCGTAGATTCAAAATCGCGATGACTTAAGAAATTCTTTGCTTCTACCTTGGAAAGCGAATTTTCACAATCAACCTCGGTACTGAGTATCACTTGGCTTATTTTTGTAATGCCGAATAATGAAAACAAGTGTCCTATTCTCGACAACCAGCCGCGGTTTGTAATTTATTCTTTAAAAAATATTATTTCATTGAGTGAGTTGGATAGAAAAAAAAATCCGATCAGCATCTTGATCCTGATAAATTAGACCCTTGGGAACACCAAAAATCGATGGCGTTAAATTAGATTTACTCTGCTTGGTGTGTTCAACTTCATTCCGCCCTAGATCGACTACCTTCCAACAGCGCGCAGTGTTGATCCCACACTGATCCGCAGATGTTATTCTATTTTCACTCAGCAATCTCAAATGAAAATATTTCATACCCGAACAGGACTCTTCTAAACACTAACGTCATTCTGATTTTTACGACTAGAGAAGTGATATTTGCTTAAAATTGGTGCACGTAACGGAAGTTTCCGAAAGTCATCATTTTAACAATCTAGAGTTTGCTGGTTGTCTGTATTCTGCACATTACTGTAATGGAGGAATTTAAAGTCCCCAAGACTTGCTTCATCCCTGAACGCCCATGTTATTGTCGAGCAGTTAGAGAGGCTTTGGACTGCTCACCTTACTTTGGCGCGCCAAATGCATCAATCACGCTCATTCTAGTTCCGATGCAACGGATACTCGCTTCGACCCTCATGCTTAGCGGATGGGTCAGACAACTTCATTCATTGTTCCACTTTGTAACTGGATTAAAGAATTTCATTGTATTTCTCTTGTCGTTGCTGGTAAAGGTTTTAAAAAACTGAGCGGGATTCGATTTAGGCTTAGATAGAACCATTATAACAGTTCCTCACAGACGAGAAGGTCGAAGTGCACCGGAGTAAAATGATCAATCCTGTTGTCAAGGCAATCGCATCATACCCGTGTCGGGAGAATGCACCGGCTCAGAAAACCATGGCGTTGCCGACCGCTCGGCACCGAAATGAATTCCGAAGTGGGTGTGAATCTCGACACACCTAGGTCCGAGTGATTTGAACACGTAGCTTTATGACATCGGGGTATATTAATAACTGGGAATTGGTTCTGGCAACGCAGTAACTAAGCGTCAAGAATGCTACCGCACCTCCACAATGCATCATTTGGGGCGCAGATTACTCCACTTTGGAACGACGGATAGCTCGTAAAATGCGCCTAATCTCATTTGTGCGCGGCTGTCAACTACATGGGCTGTCCAACGTAGAAAAATCTGATGGTATCTTAGGGTAGACGTTTTTAGTGTTCAGCCCCTAGTGGTACAAGTCAACACGGTAGTTGTCAAGACCCCTGGAAGGAATGCGCAAAGTGTTCCTCATAAATATCGCTACACACTGCTTAGCGTCCGCTAAACTTAGTTTTATCAAAATTGCTTCAGCTCTCGGTGAACTGAAGCCCCCGAAACTGTCTTGTACCAGAAAAGTCAATTTCGGTGTTTTTGAACGTTAACGCAGAACCACTAAAGGCTATCTCCGTAAAACATTCATGACTGGTTTGGAGCCGCGGACAAACTACGCAACGCCAAAATCCGTGCTAAAATCCAGGCGTGTTTACAACAAATTGGCAGATTCCATGCCCAACAAATTCTCTTAAATCCTTGTCCCCGAACACCTGAAGGAAGCCTCGCCAGATATTTAGACAAATTGCAATATCTTCCGTTCTCAGATCGCGTTTTGTGGCTTTTTAATAATCCTGCTAGATGATATGAACCAGGAAAACAGCCGAATTTCAAAAGGTACTTTTGCTCCGAAAACAGGTAAGTTAACCTTTCGGCTGCTATACTGCAATTGGTCCCCAAAGCCACGTTGTATTTTTCCCCAGAGCTCACAAGAGATATATATATAGAAAGCGCCTAGTATCACCGTGTTTTCTACCTACTGCAGCGGAAGGGAAAATCTACTGTGGCCAAAGCCGGTGGAGCATGTCCTGTTAGGAGTGAGGTGAAGCGTTAACAAGCATGACACGCCTACTCTCCGCATCAATCACAGGTCCAACATGAGTTAGTATTGGCGGATTCAGGGGTCGGAGTGGGAAAGACTTGAAGATTTATCGTCCAAATCATCCGGTATGGTGATCAGGCAGGCGAGTGATCGTCTATTCAGACGTGACAATTTAGGAACAGTAGTATGTCGTTTGCCTCGCACGCTAGATATCCAGAAAATCCGTTCGGACGCGGCCGACCACAATTAGTGCTGAAACGTCCACGGACAAGGAAGTTCATTTCAGGGCTTCTCTTGTTTTGTGTCGCCCTATCCGTATGGTCAGACAGGATCATAGAAGAACTGGTCAAACGGGAGATTGGGTTGACACAAAAGTAAACCTTTCCGCGTGCTGCGTAAAACGACCAATGATTTTTATTTTTTAATAATTCAGAAGTTGGGCCGTCAGAAGCTAAAGTGCAATGTTCGGTACCATATTGACTCGACAACTCACTAAAACCAATAACTCATCAATATAGTATCACAGTTTATTTGAATTATCACATCGCGCAGTCTGGTACATACTGCTATCGTTGATCACCATTCATTTGTTATCGAGGTCCTTTTGACACCTAAGCTGATTTTTTACGGGCGTTGGAGATAACACTAGCCTTTTGAATATTCGTAAATGTAATCGGTCATTTTCAATTCAATTCTAAGCCAGATGAACTAGAAGCGTTGGTCCCTTCTTGAAGGAACTTTCATTCGGAACAGTGCGACTTGTTAACTGTCCCCCGGACCTTTACTGACCTAGAATCTATCCGAACTGCGGTCACAGAGGCAGTTGTAACAACTTTGTACCGAAAACAAAGAGGTTGTGAAATGTTGTATCAGTACACTAATTCACGTTTACTACACTGATCCAAGTTCATTAAATTGTACCTGAGAAATAAGGTTTTAAACACACAGTCAGTGCTGAGATGCCGTATACTGGCGTCTGCAAGATCAGTATTATCCAGTCGGACAAATGTGACATGACCAAACAGTATAATCTCTGAGTTAGTTGATTCACTAGCTAGGACATGCAAATCACAAGATTTCATTCATGATAAGCCTGAGAAAAGTGCGTGGGTGGCGGAAGAACTCGAGTAGACTGGAACCAGGTAGATTTTGAAACTAAACAAGCCCAACCACAGTTGTTCGATTCCACGCACAAATTGGTTTATACACTGTCTCAACTACGCCCCACTAATTGCTAAATGTGGCCATCTTTATCAAGGACAGCCGATTCTATGTTTACACACCACTTACTAGACAAAACTTCATTGTTTCACAACCACGAAGTCTAATAGGTTTTCTTCAAAGCTCATGGTAATATAGAGAAACAGTAAAAAGGATTAAATGCATACCAGCCTGCACCCTCAAACACCAGTCAGATAATCTTGACAGAAACTGACAGTACGAACACCAGCGATGATGTTGTTTAGTCACTGAAACTTGTGGTCTCACCAACCCAACACATGAGGAGCTACGGAGCCTACATCCTGGAAGGTGGGCCGCATGAATATCTGTTATACGTATTTCTACTAGCCTAAGCATTGCCCACCCCGTAGCTTGCGTCACAAGATTTCTCAAAACTCTTCGACAGCTCACGACCGATTTCGCCCTTCTTGGGGCCTATCAGGTGGCCATAGTCTCCGAGTTTCTTTCAACCTGAGCCCAGTTTGCACGAACTTCGGATAACACACTCATCTGCATATAGGTTTGGTTTTGACGGGAGACTTACCTGGAACCCAGCTGAATCTATGGTTTATGATGTTTCTCTTGCGTTTGTTTTTTCTTCCGTTTCCTAAAACAAATACACCAACGAACTGAACTGCACCAGGCCACCTCATGTTTCAGCTGGTACGATATTCGAGATATCGCGACACATGTATATATGTAATGCACTACTCATAAAGTTGCTGAAAATTCCTCGACAGTCCACGACCGATTTCACCCTTCTTGGAGCTTATCAGGTGGGCATAGTCCCCGAGTTTCCACCAAACTTATGTTCTACTTGAACCTAAATTGGACTGATTTTGATAAATACACTCATTTGCAAATCAACTGAATCTCAACTGAATCTCTCGTCTATGATATTTTTCAAATGAATATGCTGTGGGAGACTCATCTGTAACCCAGCTGAATCTCTTGTTTCTATGATGTTTTCAAGCGACGGAATGTGCCTACCTGATGAGCCCCAAGAAGAGCTAAACCGGTCGTGGGCTGTCGATGAGTTTTCAGCAACCTTGTGAAAAGTTTCCTTTATGTGGTGCTACCGGGTTCTTTTCATGACTAAGCGAACCTCTCCAGAATCAAACATTCATATTCTAATTACCTCCCTCCGAACGCTCTCACACATCCCCATCGAGCGACACCCCTGGTTTTTCGGTGCTTGAAAACCCGGAGACGTTTTAACTCGGTTACACTGAAAAGAATTGAATCTTGCAACTGCACAGTAGATACCGCAGCACGGTACCCAAGGCATCCTTGGGAGCGGGATTGTAGCCTCTTGAAATCACATGCCTAGCAATCTGTGCTAGCCTGTGGTTGGTTTTGACTTGCCCTGCTGTCAGAAAGTTTCTAAACATCGGTAATCCACAGTTTTACCCAAATATTTTGGAGAAAATAAAAACCTTCCAAGTGTTTTACCATAGATTTCCGGATGGTCGGCAGAACACTAGCAGTTTTTGACAGGTTTCACGGTAAGCTGATTCTGCTCTATAAAGCCTTGTTCCAATGGCTGGTGAGTCTGCGAGTCATGAAACCCGCGAACTTTTTCCGGGTTTTCTCATCATTTCTGGAAAGAGAATACCCTGTCCATTCAAAATTAGACCACTTACACCACAATCAAATCGATCCAGATGGTGAAAATTATGTTGATATGGACAGACAATATTCACTTCCAAATATTTATGGGCAAAATGAAAACATCAAAACACACTGCGCGGACCTCAGTCTGTCCTTGTGAGGATATTAGGGGTCTATTTACAGTCATCATAAAAATGATAATCAAACTCAGATGATCACACGCTGGATATGTGTACGTTTATACTATCCGAATCGTCTCCATCTAAGAGGGAATAACGTGGAGTTACGTCAATTTCTTCCGGGTCGTTTACCTCTCTCTTCTCATCTGGGAGGGATACATCGTGATTGTCTAGATCGCTGAAAGAAGGCAAATTCGCTTTACTCACCGGTTCATGAAAAGGCACAGTTCTATTCCGGATGGCAATAAATGTTGCAAACCGACCGTCATCGCCGCAAAGTTCTGAATCTGAACGTGGAAAAATTATCACATTTAAGTTGTTCGATCCACCGGCGCACTTGTCCGAATTGACTACCTGCTGCCTCCTCTTAATGGGTGTCGGTTTGGGCTTTGGAACACGAGTTTTGAAGGATGGATCGCGGATACCGTTTTGACCAACATTTTGAAAGCAATTTAACTGCCAAGAGCACAGTTGTTTAAATGAATTACGGAAATCTGTTGACGTTTGCCAGTAGATGAGAAAATTCAACTGGTTGGATATTAGAACAATCAGGTTACATATGGTGATTAACCGGTACCATTGCTGGTCGGTTGAGAGGGGCTGATCTGTCGGATGACTGTCTATCGATCGATTGTGGACAAGTAATGATTCAAACTGAGCCTCGTCTGGGCTTTTTGTAGATTCTACCAGATGTGTGTTGTAAATACGCCATAAACTATATGACATGATGACAACAGCCTCTGGAATGTGCGCCAGTAGGAATTTGATCAAAATTGCCACAAGCATTTTGGCAACATTGGTTGGTGATCCCGCCAATCGAGACCGATAATTTACCGGTCTTTTATTCACGCATAGCATCTTGCTGGCTGTACAATGTCTGTCAGGTTCCTCCGGATCTCTACAATTTTCCAATACTCTACTCACCTGTTCCGAGTGAATTTTACTCACATCTTCATGTCTTCCATACACGGTAGCTGCACAGCTTTGTAACCGGGCCCGTCTCTTGGCTGCTTCCCGCATAGCCACCACCAAGCGCGCAGTTATGACGCACAGAGAGCAACACGGAATGATATGGATCACAAACGTCCGAGCCCAGATGTAGACGATCATGCACGTTAGACCGCACGTATTGCACTTGAGAACAATTCGGGGCAGTTGGGAATATATTCTAACAAGACACTCAAGTTCCATAACGAAGGTTTCCGGTGGTCCAAATGTCGTTGGTTGGGGTACATGCACAACAACCGGATGAACGGTAATAAACTTGGAGTGGATAATGACCGCATGGAGTAGAATACCTAACAATGCGACAGCAACGATTGCTATTCGCGAACATGTCAAGGAACACATATTCATAGCTTTTAGTGGCCAGCTAACATACACCAGTCGTTGGAGTGCCAAAAGAACTGTCAGAAAGACTGAAATGGTATAGGTGATGGTTGGGAGAGTGACTGTTGTCCACGAAGAAATCTGACTGGCCATCAAATTCGAACTGGTACGATACATACTTTGCGATGGTAAATGCCACCAATTGGTTAGATTGTCAGACTGTATCCGGACCTGCTCCGCTATGGATGGCAAGTCTTCCCACCAAACATTTCGCCCGGTCAGACTTTCCGCCAGATACATTGGCAAAGGGAGGAGACTATTCAACAATTCGGTGCATCCAATAGCCAAGAGAATGGCATAAACAGGACTCTGCACCCGCTGCCGTGCAAAAACACAGCAAACGATTATGTTTGTGACAAGAACAAGTATCGTGATGACGGGCAAGAGATAATGAATGACTAGTTTTTTGAACCAATCGTTGTGATAGGATGACGGCTGTGGATACGCACCACAAACGTCCATCAACCATGCGTCCGCAACAAAACGAAGGTTGGGTTCAGCAGGGTGAAAGTCAATATGGGTGTTTATATCCATCCATGATTCATTTGGACTTGTTCGATGTTTGGAAATAATGGAATCGGCAAGCTTTCTTCCGACAGTGTCATAAAAGACGTAAAACAATGTCTCAGCAGATTGTTGGGACAGGATAGAAGTGCTGGTTGAAATTCGATCCGAATAATTATGAAGGCAAGTGCGTAAATTATCTCCCAACATTTTCCATTCACAAGATATCCTTGTGTGAGCCGCGCAATTTGTTGAGCAGCATTACTTTAATATACCCTCCATGGTGACATCCAATGACCAATCGCCTGATTTTAGCGGCCACCAATCAAAAGAGTCAGAAAGCAGACAGGTGATTGGTCGGTTTCGAAAAATTATACTGCGTTTGCATTGAATGTGTGGCCTCCACGTGAAAACCAAAGAAAGTCGAGAAATATGCAGTGTTGGTGCTTCAAACAATAACGACAGAAGCATGAAATGCTTCTCGGAAATTCTTGTGCAGATTAGCTCTACTTGCAGGATGAAATATTCATGAAGCTTTCATTTCCCCCTTCATAACCACGCAGATGTGAGTTGATTATTTTTTTAGAGACTTATCAGTTACAAAGGTGGCTGTACTGAATGCTAGACGTGGTGATAAATACTAAGGAAATTGAAAAACATCCTTTCAGTCTGAAGTACTGATGTCGTGGTTTCAAGTCACACACCGAGCGGTGGACAACGTATGACAGAGAAGAAGAGTGCAAATGATATCACGACAAGTTTAGGTGATGTGGGTGTAGTCTGTCCTTCAGTCTGTAGTCTCTTTAACTTTCATGAGCATGGCAGAAGACAGCAAAAGCAGCCGGTGACTAATATCCGAAGGCCTCGTGAAGTCAAGTTCATTCAAGATTGTGTAATTGAGCACTTTGAGCTGTGGGTAACTCAAAATGCTCACAGCGACCAACACCAGGTCCCTCTCTCGTTCACCCTTTCCCTTCCTTTCACTTCCAGGTTTGGTTATGGTTAAACAGACTATGTTCCTAGACAGGAAGGCACCAGTCTCAACATTGGAGTTAATGCCTCTGATGATGATATTCTTGATGATGATGTTGATGATGATGATGATGGTTATGAGGAAGATGATATTGATGATGATGAACGTATCGAACTAATTTGAGTCGCTTTGAATCGTCGCCAACTTGGTCCGTTTATATCATGTTTATGTGGTGATAGATCTAATCTGAGCGGACAAGCAAACAAACGTACAGATAATCTCTCTTGGAAGGTCTCAGTTGGATACATAATCCCAGTAATTTCGTCACAAAAGTGTCCAGTAAGATTTAAGGTGTACAACGCATTACAAAGAGTGCTCAAAAACTCGCAAGCGTAATCCAACAAAGGAGAAAAAATAATAGTACAATGAAACGCATTGTGTGTTCCATCACCTTGTGTAGTTAACGGTGCGGCCGAGAGTACGATATGGTTCCAAGGCTTGTGGATATCAGACCAATCATTACTGAAGGCATTTAGTTTGGACAAAAAGCATCCGGTTTGTTTTGTATGAAGGTGAAAACAAGGATCCGCATGTTGGTAAGTGGTCCTTGTGACAAACATTTGAGGAAGCAAACTTCATTTTTGCTAATATGGTGCGTACACATCAGTGGAGACGAAAAATTAAGTCGAATCGCGGAGAAGGCGACATTTTTCAGGAACAAAACACAGTAGCTTGTTACTCTGACAACTTTGCTAATCAAAGTTTCCTAGAATCAAGGTCGGTGTCCCGTTTGCTGCTACAATTTTGAAGCTCGGGGAGCTGGTGACCAGCCGGTGATACCGCATATAACTAATGATTTATTACAAGTAAAACCCAAACGCATACCTTAAATGCGTCAGAAATGTTTATCTTGAAACCGCTGACAGTTTAAATGTCAAGTGTATAAGGTCCGGAGCATATAGTCCACGTTGCATGCTGAACGAAGAAACTACATAAAAACTGTGGGCTGTCGGCTGGTACAAACCAGTGACCTTTTCAAATTTTGCAGTATACGTGGCATTTTACTTCTTCACAAACATGCATAGCTTCTCTTCCGAGTATGAAGAGAGCGGGGAATTTTCAGTGGGGATTTTCTCTCTGTAAAAGAAACCGCTTTAAGCTGACGGCTGTACAACCGCTCCATTCTTATTTGGAATCCTCATCAGTGCGCTCCTCTCCTCACAGTGCGTTCACTCTACGAATGGCTTGAAGGAATCAGCAGGGGCCGTAGCTAGGAGTTTATGATTTTTTCTAACAGCATATGAGCCTGCTTTTTGTACGAGCGGATCCTCCTTATCAGACGAATGTACAATACTGAATAAGCGCATTGGGGTATTTCCCTCTAGTTTCTGTAAATATTTCGACGGCTGTACAACGTCTCCCTCTCGCTACCCCGCCGCTGCAGGAATGCCCTATCACTCAAACTTTACGTCTAGTTGACCAGCTTCCTCAGTTCAACTGTCATTTATCAGCAATCCATTCCAACACTGTCGCATTGCTAGTGTTATCTGGAGTTTGAGGGTAGGGCCGTCCAGGTTCTCGATCGTGCCTTGGACGCGAAACTTTTGCGAGATGCATGGGACTGCATTCTTGCCGACTTTCACTTAAAGGAGTTTGACACAATAAACTTGCTGAATATCTCGGAGTAATTAGAAATCAGAAACTCAGTGCAACCACTCAGGTACGACAGAAATTCCTCTGTAACTATAAGAAAGTTTGCATGTATTATCTCAAGTCTGTTAGGGCCCAAAGAACGAAACCGTTAGTTCAGCGAAAGCATATTTGTCAACGGTTTCCCATGCCAAAAGTGCACCGCGGTTTATGGTTTCGAAAACTGGGATTTCTTCCTGCCATTGAATCTAACCTGTGTTGAAAAGCCGAGAAGCACAGTATAGTTGTTTCATCGTCATTGGGATTTATCAGCAGCGGGGAGTTAGGGGAGTTAGGAAGGGGAGTTGGGAACCCTCACCCTCCTGTTTGGTAATTTGAAGAACTAGCCGTTTGATCTAGGAGCGGCTGAGCACCAGTGTGGTCACCGGTTAGGTGTTCAAGCTGCTGGTCGAGTGGTTTCGAGTTTGAAACGATCTGACGGTGTGTGGGATGTGCGCTGCTGATGAGTCCCAATAAGGATGAGATATTTTTACAGCGATTCTTGGGTTTTAGGCATAGATGTGCTTTACTCACAGGACAAAAACTCAAATGAAGCCGTCTAGTTTCAAGGTGCAGGCATCCTTTTGTCTTGATGAAACTTTAAGGGAAAACAAATGAGTTACGGTTTTGAGTTCGTGGAATCAAACCGCATTGTCTTTTCAACGAAGAAATGAGAGCACTAAAAGGGCGCGTTTTTACCAGCTTTTTCCCATGGACTTTGAATGTAGAGATGATTCTACGGTAGTTTTAGAAACTGCACTACAGTGTTGCGTAGTGAATTACGAGGCAAATGTTCTACTTGGTTCACAGATCTGTGTCTACCTTGCACAATTTGGCCGCTAGGTTGAAAGAATCAGTGAAAATATCCTAGAATGTGTGGTTGTTTCCCCTTTGTTTCTATGTACACTGAAAACCAATCGTTGCAAGTAAACATCTATTATTCAAGATCTAAATTCCCAGTGTACATGTACCAGCAAACCATAGTTGTTACGCGAAAATCAGGCAAACCAATGAGAAACAAATTAAGCTCATGTGAGTTCTCAGAATTTAAAATGACATAATGACATCTATAACCTAAGCAACTCAACACGTTAATCCGTGTGACGATGTGATGTGTTCGTCTATTCGCGACCCACTTGCAGTTTGCACGCAGTATTCAATTAATGTAGATAAATGGAAAGCCTAGAAGGCAATTATTTCATCTATCCCCAAGCCTCGTCTATTACTAACAACAACGGTTAGCAAAACTGACGGCTTTAGCCCAAGTGACACTTACGCACGATCTATACGTAATGCTGAGAGGAGAAGGGTGCATGAGAGCTGATTCTCTGTAGAAAGACAAGCTAGGAAGTTTCCGGACAAAAAGTTCGAAGTACTACTCAGCTGTCTGATTGACTTGTGCGAAATCACTCTCAGAGGTCACATGATGTGATGTCTCTTCAGGATGCCTACAAGATTTATGTGGATGAAAACACTTAACGAAATTGGCTATCCTGAGAAACATCGCCCAGTACTTTTCCATCGGTTTGAGAATTTTGTTTTGCGGAGGTGCAGGAATAAACCTGCAACTGGTACATTTTAAACGAGGTGATCATTGTAAGACCGCGCGTGAGGGTGATTCATGTAGCGCGCCAGCTCAACTCCAAAAGGACTGTGAGGCAACCAGCGCAGATGTGCGCTTGGAATAGCAAATTCAGCGAAACGTTTACAATTCAGTGAATGATTTCCGCTAAAATCAACTTCTTAAGAATAGAACCGGTAGGGGAACGGACAAATTGTTCCGATTTAAGAGCCAGCTTGATTGACAGTAAGACCACTCCACCTCTTATGTACTGGTCGGTAGAATATGTGAGCACAACCACACCAACGTGGAATGATGCACATTCATGTGGTCTTGCTGCGCACTAATTTTAAGCGCTTTTTAAAGTAGAAATATGTCCAAATATTTCATTTTCTAGTTGTAGACTTCGAAGATGCTCAAATCCAGCTTTTTGAAAATTTTGCATAAAAAGTAAGGAAGTCAGTTGTTATGACCAACTATTTGTAAATTCAAGGCTATCTCTTGAGATGTCAGTATCTCAGGCTGTCTCCAAAACGGCCTGCATCAAATCATTCTAGAATAGCTGAGTTAGTAAACTGTTTTTCCTAATATCGATCAATTTTTTCCTATGCATATCCTTTGTCGAATTTCAAACCCTATCGTGTCCTTTTGCCTATCAGGCTCACTTTGATGACCTTGAAAAGTTTGAACAAATCTATTCACGCCTCAGTAATATGATTTATTATAAATTTCGACGTAAATGCAAAGCCAGGCAATATACTCCGTGAGCACTAGTCAGCTAACAGTGTGTGAACTTGGTGTGAACTCTCGCTGCATCCACTTGACGACAAGCGCTAATTAGGACACAACTCGCAGTGGGCTGCATTTCCGGGGCTGCGCATGTCTATTTTCAGACTCCTTTGAGAAATAATCAACCCATTCTTGACCCCGGTGAAAAATTTCGACATCATCAGTTCTGTACAGGAAGTTGGCTGGTGAGGAATGGAACGTTTTTTAACCTAATTCTATTAGGCGGGCATCGGAAGTGTCGGGCAATTAATTAATAAACGTGATACCCATATGACAAACCAAGGACGTCTCGTCATTTTTTCTGCTCAAAGAGTTTGCTCAATGCTCAATGAGATAATCTCTTAATGTGATATTAAAAACCTTTTTTTCTAAGGTAAAAATATTGTACGCCCTATTTAATTAGTGTGGTGTGACTAACTCGGATTTACCAAGGTTGCTCAACCTGACTGATTTTTATTGATGTTCACCAGATGGGCGCGGTCTTTGAATTTTCAGTGATTCGTGTCTTGCCTATAAGCAAAGCTTGCAGTTAGGAAAGAAGCTTTGGAAAAAACGTTGGAAGGTTTCCTGACGGAATATATTACTCGTGAAGTTGCTGATAACTCCTTGAAAGCCCCTAGACAGCTTTATTTTTGTGACCGTTTCTGAGCGCTGGATTCAAAGGACAATAATGTTTAGGTCCCGAGATTTATCATTCGTTGCAATACTACTTGTAAAATACTACTTATATATAGACATTCCTAAGCAGGATGATGGGTATTTTTGTCTGAATTGTTGCAGTTTTTCGGTGCGATTTCAGATAAGGGCGCATGATGCAATAAAAACGCAATAAAAGCGCAAAAAAGACGAAGCCTCGAGTAGGATTGTGCGCAAAGTATCCTGATGCAAGACGCGGAAAATTAGTGCAGCTCTAGACGCAAAAGAAACGATGTTTTTAGATCAGAGAGTTGCTTAGCTGATTAAAAGAGAATAACTGCGAACCAAGGCCAGTTGGGCTTTTTACACTGTACATAAAAACGGGTTACAAATGGTATAATTAGCTCTAACTATGGTCATCTCCCGTAGTCCTTCATATGCCTTACAGTAGTGAGCTTCCATTGTTCACCCACATGCTAATAAATTAAGAAGCCTAGTGCAAACGAGACATGAGGATTCATTTTTCATAAACTAGTCCCTTATCGTTGGATGCTGTCTCTGTTGCTCGAGGACTACTTCAAGTCTAAACCGGGGTGGAATTCAGTGTATGTAATAAAGACCTTTCCAAAAGATGCCGCTCTTCGCATGTGCCCTTTGGAGACTGGCAAAATTTCGCCAGGCATTTTTTACGCAAACTGAAGCTTGCTGCGCACCATCAAATGATCAGCACTCAATAAGGTGTCTCAGTTTTCAGCATACTCTACACCAGTATTCGGATGCGTGAAGAGCCATTGGCCATTTTCTACCTTTGCAAATCGTAATAAGTCTTCTGCGTTTCCGATTACGGTAACAATTTCAAACCAGTTTTCACGCTTCTCTGCTTCTCCAGTGCTAACCGTAACATGATTCCCAGGAAGACTAAACTTGCCTTGTGTTAAAATCATCCCATGAACCTTACAAAACATGCGACTTCAGCTGTGCTACGCTTTGAGTGAAGTTTTTGATTCCACCGCAAGTCTATACGCAGCTCGACAAATCCAATCCGACGTCACCAAGCGAGTTCTCCGCTGCATGGACGGCGTATGTCGAGAGACCAAATGTTGGGTATCAATGTGCGTAAGCGTAGTCTGCCACTATCCCAGACATCAGCACAATCTTCTAGCCTCCAAATCGGAGGAAACCAAAGTAAACTAGGTAAGCTGTAAAGAACATATTCAAAAGATCTTTTATGATTGTAGAAATCTGTGCTTCTGTAACGTGTATTCCACTGTGGGAAACGTTGAATACGGTTCATGGCTGGTATAATGCCTACCCATATACACTTTTTATAATTTCAGTGTAATTTTGGACATTTGCTGCAAGCTTTTGTGAGGCCGCATGAGATATCCTCATCAAACAAATTCCAAGGCCCAGCGATATGCAATCTTTTACGGGGAAAAGGCCGGAACTCAGGAATCAGGTTTTGTATTGTGAACGTTGAAAAATGTCGTTCCTTTATATAAGTTAATCATTTTCTGACAAAGCGTGGAGTATTTCTGTGACAATTCATGTTCTGGCATAATAAATCTCAACTTACTGTGTTGCCATCCGTTCTAATATTTATTTGTTTTCCTAACAGGTGACAATCGCGTGATACGTTTACATTTGAGTGCTGTTCAAACACTGGACACATTTTGTGCTGTACTGCGACTGCATCCCACGGTTCGAGGCAACCATTCCGGATTTGAATTGCGCAGCCAGTTTGTTTAGATCACCCTTTTGTCAGGACGCGCCCAGACATAAAAAAGCGCATATGCAGAGAATGACGCATTCCCAAGGTCAGCAGCGGTATCACACGTTTTCGGATAGCAGGTGAGCTGGCGGAGCTCACCGAACATGACAACGTATGGCCAGCGGAGTTGGGATGAAATTGTTCACGACCGGAACACCGCCATTGGCTGTCCAGAACGAACAAGTGAACGACCATAACTGGCCACTTAGTCATCCCATATATTTGCGAAGAAGCTCCGTATGTTTGTGCTGACAATACAGCCGTGTCCCGAGTTCTCTGTCTTCTCCTTATCGCGTAGTCTGGCAGGCTCAGTGCAGGCGTAACCAACCACTAGACGGCCACCCACGATACATCTTTCTTAAATAATTCATTTCATCGCCTCCGAGATTCGCGTTTACGAGGCCAGCCGGGCCATTTTTTCCGCAGTACGTGAACGACATAGCCAAGCGGCCAATCAATTTAGCAGTAGGCACTTTTGGCTATTTCCTTCCGAATGAAAATTATTGAACTCATCTTGTGCATAAAGTTTGAAATGGAGAAAACCTTGACAAATGACTGACAAATCCAAGTACACAAAAAGCTATGGCGTATGGTCCCCAACCAGCTGTGTTATTTTAAGTTGCACAAGATGCAGGAATCAATGATATCTACTCACCGCTCTAGCTTAGACACCATTACTAGAGACAGATTGACAATGACTTGCCAGACTGCTAACCGATAGCGCTAACGTAAACTGAGCTGCTATGCTATTCGTCCGAACTCAGCGGCAACCATTTGGGCGCTGTACAGCTGTTCAACTCTTATTGGGAGTCCTCATCAGTGCGCGTCCCACAAATCTCAACGTAGCCTCGAACCAGAGACCTCTAAACCAGTAGTTTGAACGCTAAACCGGTCGGTCATAAGCGGCTGGTCAGCATTTAAATGAAATACGTCTCCGCTCATCTTCAATCACGGGATCCACATCACGTGGTCACTCGTTCACCAGCTCCTACAGTGATAACTTCTCAGATCGAAGACTTACTCTGCGTGCGAGACAGTTATACAATGTGTCTCGAAAATTCAACCTAGATTGGTTTCACTTCCAGAAACAAATCTCCGATGGAACTTCCCAAATCTGCCAACGGGAGGAAACATGTCTCACCTTTGAGACTCTTTCCTTACCTCTTGTCCATAACGCAAGAAAAGATGCGCAAAAGCAGGTTCCCGCTAATTTATTCATTAGTGGACGCTGCTGTTCATATTTAATATAATTATATATATATATATATATAGTTATATTTGCCTGGAAAACTAGAAGATAACTTCGTTGCCGCTGGACAAATTCCATTTCCCTCCTCGTCCTCAAATACAGTGGTGAGATAGCAACTACTGTATTCGACGCGGTAGACGACGCACTATGATTCAGACACAAGAATAAATCAACGGAATATGGACAGATTAATTGAGAGTATTCACTTGTCCAATAAAGAGAAACACGATTGCGTTTATGAGTGAATGGCGTTCACTTATTGATAACAAGTGAGCGAGAACACACGTTGGACATACTGATATCTGAACATGGAAATAATTTAACAATGATTACAAGGTGAAGCGAAGATTTTTTTCGCCCACCACTTTTTTCGACATTACGCCTAATTTGTTTGCCACGTGGATGTAATATCTGATTGAATGCACTGGATCTTTCTTTGAGGGTAGACTTCATCCACCAAGGAGCAATAAACCAAACCGGTTGATGCCCACTGCCGAATATTTTGAATGGCAAACATACTGTAATTCGATCGAAAACAGCTGTTCACCGGTCCTAGTTGAACTGGAAGATGCTATCGAGCCTCCTGCCTGGTTATTGTTGGTCAGTCCAAACTTTCCTGCCAAAAACAGCAAAGCAGAACACAGTTGGAGGTTCGCCTTATGTTGAAATGACTAATGAATACAAGTCAATTTCGGCGACTTTGGTTAGCAAGCTTAACAACATAGGTGCTCAGAAACGGACTTATCACAAAAGGCGCCAAAAGTGACCAAATTCTCTTCAAGAATCGCACCATCCAAACAAATCAGGAAAGTAATTAACTGCAAGGCGATGTTATTCACTACACATCCAGAATGCTGCCAAGTTTTTTTCCCGGCGAAATGTGACAGAATACACATAAGAAATGCTGCAACGCTTGAATTAAGGATCCCATTCATTGTTCTGTAAATCGTTGGATATCTCCTGACTTCCGGAATGTCCAGTTAAGCCCTGATGTGTCTTACGATGCAAGACAGACATTCAGATGCAACAAATCTCACAGGGTAATTAACGGTAAGCTCTAAGAATAAAGTACGTATGTTGTCGGTGTGTTTAAATACTGGTGTAACGGCGTATACTACTGATGCGGCATGTGAGTAGTCTCCGGTCATGTCGAAAACCCGCCCCGCGTCCGATGGAAGGTAAAGTGTATTACGGAACTTGTGGAACTGCTTTGCGGTGTTCGTTTGCAATTGTGTAATAGTCAAAAAATATCAAATAAAGTTCAAGAAGACGCGTGTGAATGTTCAGTTTTTAAAAACTGTGTGCATATGAGAAGTTTACTTTCCTGTCCAATAGCTCGTACCTGATTAGTTGGTTTGCTTTCTCCATTCGCTGTTAACTCGGGTGAATCAGTTTCCTGGCCGATGACCAGATGGCACTCGATTTGTTCGCCGACCTTGGCAACTGGCTCGCAAGCGTTTCGTCATCATGCGAGGAAATAACGTCACTGCACGAATACGTGGCTCAAGTGGTTAGAATGCGAATTTACTGACCGGAAGGTCCGTGGTTCGAACCCGACCTCTGCCTCTCAACTCCCCCTGTCTAGGTTTGGGTAACATGGCAGTATCCCAGCCCTCGGGTGGTATGGCAGTAAGGCACAGAAAGGGGTTACAGCTGAACAGTATTTGCTCCCTCCATTTCAGCTCGTACTTACATTTCATCCGAAAAGCTTTATTCTCCGCAACATAACTGGTTGTCGAGGAAGTACTGAGTATGTGGTCGTGTTACTCTGGTTGAGATGCACTCCGCTATGGTCTGATTATCTGGCGTCTACTTGATTCGTAGGGTGCCATCATCTCATCATTTTCTTGCCTTATTTTGATTGATCCGTTTCCTTTTTTTGTTCACTGAGCTCCAGCCAGTCTCATACAGTTTAGCTGTTCATTTGATGTAGTGCTCTCTTGTTGACTTGATTGGTTGTTACCCATTTCTGCTGCGTTGTGGTCCGATTTGTTCACTCTCGGCTGGTTCACAATTTTGTGTTATTCTCTCTTATGTTGCTTAATTCACTGCTCCAGTCGTGAGCATTCTAGTGATCCTGATTCTATCCCAGTTGACGTCCTCTCTGGCATATTTTTCAGTTTTGAAACTGAATACTCCCGCATTCTTTGCTTTTGAGAGTTATCGGTGTGTTCGTATGCGTCTAAGGCCAATATTAGCTTTCTAGGTTGAGTACTGCGCCTCCATATATTCATGTTCGTGCTTTATTTTTGCTCGGGCTGGAACATGAAGATCTTCCCAGCTGGTTTTGTGGTATTCCTGATCTTTGGATCCCTTCACCGTCTGCTGTCATCAATTTGAATTTAAAAGTACAGAAAAAACATCCAAATACCAGGAGACTGAATATACAAAAGGTGGAAACGGGAGATACACCCACCTTTGCTAACGCACAAGACTCATCTCGCGTCGTAAGTCGTCACACCGAATGGTGACGCTTATTCTGGATCGAAGCTGTCTCTTCGATACCTCGAACTAAACTAATCTGCCGCAAAAGTACACTCGACTTTGTCGCAATAGAAAGGGGGAGACATGAGTGTTCAGCCTCCCACACATCTCATAAACCTGATTTCGTCAGCCCTTCTCCGCCCACTGTTCACTTTCTCGTCTAGCATAGTTACACGCTTCCGGTCACTTCAACATGTTTTCAACTTTGTTGATCGTTTGCCCATGGCTACATTGTGTCTATGATATCGTCAGTCCTATGGCGTTGGGCCGGTGTTATCGATAGGAGGTGAATGAACGACGTGGCACAGGATATCCTCGTGGTCTGTTCGGATTTCGCGTGCTAATCAGCCGTTGAGTACTATCGTGACGACAAAACACAGTCGGATAATACGTCACGAATAGACGTAATACACTACCCACAAGGTTGCTGAAAATTCTTCGAAAGCCCGTGACCAGTTTCGCTCTACTTGGGGCCCATTAGGTAGGCGCAGGTCCCGAGTTTCCGTCAACCTTATGTTCTACTTGAACCCAAATTGCACGCAATTAGTGGAATACACTCAGTTGTAAACAAATTTGGTTTTGCTGTAGACTCATAGAACCCAGCTGAATCTTTCGTTTTTGGTGTTTTCAAGCAACTGAATGTGCTGCCTTAGGACGTCCCACGTTTCAGTTGGTACGATAGTCAAGATATCGCGATACATGTATATATGTAATGCACTACTCACAAGGTTGCTGAAAATTCTTCCACAGCCCACGACCGGTTTCACCGTTCTTGGAGCTCATCAGGTAGGCGCAGTCCCCGAGTTTTCGTCAACCTAATGTTCTAATCGAACCCAAATTGCAAAACATCTGGTTGAAAATATCACAAGGGGGGGGAGATTCAGCTCGGTTCCGGGTGAGTCTCCCGTAAAGCCAAATTTGTTTGCTAATGAGTGTAGTTCGCTAATATGTCACGAAATTCCACGGTGTCAAAGCAAGCGTTGTAATTGTGACAATCCGTTAGCTCTGAAGCTTCACGAAGTATGGTTTACCAGTCAGTGGTCCTGTTCAAGCCGGATCAGCTCAAGATACGACGTAAATCGCTTAATTTCCTAAAATAAGTTCTTTTTTGTTGTACTACCTCGTACAATTACTTGACAAAACTCTATTCAAATATAAAGGTGTCTCATAATAGACGCAAAATTTAATTGCGTCAATAAACGTAGTCAGTCAAAAAAAGATAGCGCAATTTTTTTTACATTAGTAGCCACATAAAGGAGTTTTGTATGCAGGTGTTAAAATTTTTCCTGTTTACGGTGAATGTCAGTAGGCGCATTAAAATTGTGAAACTCTATTATTCCCTTGGTGAAAGCGCCACCGCTGCACTTCGTGGTTACAAAACCAAACATGGTCTCATCAAAGATCCTTTCATCGTGTCGACCATTACACTCTTGATTGCGAAATTTGAGTCCACTGGATCTGTATTGGATTTTCCTGGCAAAGGGAGAAAGTCTCTGAGTGATGAAAGAGCGCCCATTGTACAGAATGCCGTCGAGCAACTTCAGTCCCAGAGCACCATGGCATCTTCGTCAATAACTCAGGTGTCTCAGTTGACCGGCATTACCCGCGCCAGCGTGCATCGTATTCTGAGACGCCATCTTCATGATCAAGGCTCGCGTATATCATGAAAATAAGCCAAAGAATTTGGTGGAGTTAAGAGCAAGAATTGAAGAATTGAAGAGTGCACGAGTGACACTTGAAGAAGTTAAACATGCGGTGTCTCACATCTCATACCGCCTCCAACTTGTTACAGGAGAAAGGGACGGTTTTTTTCAAAATTGTTTGTAACGTCAGTTCATTAACAGAAAACCTCCATAATGCACGTATGTTAGCTTAAAAAATAGTAAAGCTTAAGTTGGTGTTAAAGTTTTAACAGGAATATTATTTTTTGCGTCTATTATGAGACACCCTGTATTTCATGAATGCAGTAAACAGTCAGCTAGGATCAGTCTGAACTGACTGTTCCGTCACTGGTTCCGTTCTTAACTTCGAACGATATTATGGAATAGTCCATGAAAATCCGGATTTCTTCTTTCGCAGGGCACTATGTTCTATCTGTGCTCAGTGTTTACTCATAAAAAGCAAGTTCATCTGACCTCCTAACACCTCATGAAAATCCAGGTAGAGCATAGTAATACCGTAAGTGAACTACCGATAATTTTGTTGCGAATGTCGTCTGCAAAACACTGCCTGTGACACAGCAGCAAGCGGACGTTTAGCTGCACAACTCTCCTCAAGATTGCAAGCTGGTAGCAATCCAGTGATTGACTTTGCAGTAGCAACCACCCTCGTGTACCCAGCCAACAAGGAGCGGACATTTTGATAGGGAAATCCAAGGGTAATGTCAGACAAACCGTCATCATAAGACGACGTCACCGGACGGACCCGTCTGTCTTTGTAGTTTTTGTTCAACCAGACACGCCCATTGGTGGCAAATGAGCGATTATACGGGCGATAAACAGCCATTCAAAGAACGAAAGGTTGCAAAAAATTGAATTAGGGGAAACAAGAAAATAGGTTAAGTAACTCCACCACATAATCATTTGGGGGTTCCAACTAATAAATCTGCGTGAAAGTTTGACAGTCGCAGAGATTGCAGGCCCATTGTCCAATCACGTTCGCACGAACTACTCTCGAAGGCGACGTTCCAATTAGTCATCCAGAGAACTCTAGGCAGTAAATCCTCCGTATGGTCACGTGACTTGCTAGAACGGGTTCACTGGCCGGACGGCCATGAGCCGATAATGTTGAATACAAACATATACTAATGAATTTCATGTTATTCTCTTCAGTCGGGTCAAAAAGAGCTCACCTACAGTAGAGTGTCAAACAAAAAACAGCCCAGTGTTTTTCTAAAGTTTGGATGACTGCGTGACTACCCGAAAGAAAAGTACGGCCACCAAAAACAGAACAGTAGCTCTGAGATGCTTGCACTCGGCTGTGGAGTGATGAGGAAGGGCCCACTAATGCCGTTACATTCCGCGCCCTGTAGTTACTTATGTTTACTGGCTTAGTAATCGATTTAGCGCCTACCCTAATAGTGTTGTTTCATGTTGCCTCCGTCACTCACAGGAGTTGAAAGCTTGATGCGATAAAATTATAGAATCAACCAGTGATATTTTCATTTAAACAAAGAGTAAGCTTGATGCGATAAAATTATAGAATCAATCAGTGATATTTTCATATAAACACAGCGATATTCTCTTCTAATTCATTTATCCCCCTATCCTTCAGTGAGTTGAATGGTAAAACTGACTGTTTTTGTTTCGGTGTAGGCGGGTATATCGATTCGGGTGGTTGAAGATTTTCTCTGTTCTAGTGTGCTCCAATTGACTGAGAAACTCAAGACCATCACACTCTTGAGAGGTCAGTCAGAAGCCAGTTATCGATACCGCCTGAGATGTGTTTCCCTGTGTGCCCATTGCCCAAAATACCATCAATAGATACTGCTAGGTATCTTATTCACCACTTGACATTTCCAAGCTACGTATTTTGTAAACTGAGATGGTTACTCTGTATAGACGTAATACTCTAATCGTAAAGTTCCTGAAAACTCTTCGACAGCCCATGGCCGTTTTATCCTTCTAGGGGCTCATCAGGTAGACGAAGTCCCCGAGTTTCCGTCAGACTTTTGTTCTAATTGAGATGGTTAATATTTCAAATTCAATTCGACATTAGTGGCTATGTACGCATTAAGTGACAGAGTAAATAGAGGCAGTGCATTCAAACAGCCTCGTTCTTATTGGCTGTTGTCTTGGACTAGCCACCCAGATTGGACAAGGCAGCTGAGAAGCCGTCAGTCTACCTGGAAGAACTTCCATGTAGACTGACCAGACACGAAGGCGCTAGAAACCACACACACTAACATATTAAGTCAATTCCAGTCCATTAGTGCTGGTCTGGATATTTCATCGCCATGCCGGCGGGCATCGTCAGCACGTGACTTGATTTCTAATTCTCCCACTTCTGCCTGAGTTCATGCAGTTTTCGAGTAGCTGGTAGCTGCATCAGATTGGTCCTTGTGCGATTTTAGTTGCGTCGTGGTTCAACTATCTTGCAGGTGATTGGTTCCTTGGGTACATTCACTTCAAAAATCCAGTTCCTTTTTACCAGCTGGTCCAATTCGTTATGTTGCTTTCCAGCCAGCCTTCATGTTTTTCGATCGTTCGACAGAGCGGTTTCTTTGTTGGTTATTTCCTTACTTTGCTTTAACTGGGTTGTGTGCCATTTTTGTTGTGTTGTGGTTCTTGACCTGTTTGAAAGATACTCCTGTGCTTGACGCAATTCCTCTTTGCTGTTGTGACTCACTGACCCGTTTTCGACTTGGGTTCGCGATCTCATAATCATGCCTTTATCTAGTATCCTGTTGGTGGGACACTACTCGTAAAGTTGTGCGCCCACCTGATGAGCTCCAAGAAGATCTGGTCCATCTCGTGAAAGTGCTGGTTAGTCTGCATTGTGTCTCTATCACCATTGGACGAAGGCTGAACTTGCTGGCTAATCTGAAACAATAATGGGATAGCTTCAGTTAAGATGTTATTCGTAGAAGCGTCAGAATTAAAGCAGATTTTGAGCAGTCTGTGTGAAACAGTCACGTGCACAACACCCCCCTCCCCGACCAGACAAAATTTCACCGCTAGATGGTCGACATTCCAAACCAATTGTCCTAAATTACTCCGTGATATGACCGAACGGAGTAGATTAACAATGGCAGTGATGGTTGTCTAAAGTTTACATGCTTTGATTCCTTCAAAATCGAGACACTGTTTGGTGATGAGATGTCTTCTGAGGACAAGTGAGCACGAATAGACAAGTGTGTTGGTGCAGAAGGCTGTTTTGTTGGTTAAAACAAAAACAAGGCGGAATTCAAGGAACAACAGATGGTGAGTACATGCAGTTTAAGGTGAGAACGAACATACCTCGATACGCGTGACAAACACACGGTGTCAACCCAACGTTACGTCATGCACTACCAGTGGTGAATAAAAGTGAATGAGGTTCAGTGAACACTAAAAGTGAGATACGTAGGATCCATACACAATTATTTGAGTTTTTGTATAACAGTTTGACAGAAAACGAGTCCACAGTGGCCACAGTCAAAAGGTAAGACTTATTGTGGCTTCCGCCACCATCCCCCGCGGGGTAAAAACCTAGTACATCCTTTCGTGTAACCTCAAACGACACAAGCGGAAAGGTCGTTTCGATACTTCCACATGACAAAACTCTTGTTCTTCTCCAATACACCCGCAATTCAACCTACTCTACACATAAAAACTTACTCAAAATCACGTTTGGCACAATTACAAACTATGTGAACTAGTCAAACAGACTGTTCGAGTTGTCTTGAGAAACAACCTGCGATTGAAATGAGAGGATAAAAAACCTCTGTAAAATCAAATGAGGGAATTACAAAAAGGTCACTGTTGATGACGAAAGCTGACTATTCTGCGATGTGTTGAAGATTACGCTTTGTTTGAAGTGGTCCTGTTACCCCCCCCCACACACACACACCAAATACATAACGACGCATTGGCCGTGTGAGCAGCTACTTCGACTGAGGTTAATTGAACTTTCGAAAGACAGCCGAATAGGAAAGCCAGTAATCTTAATAGCTTTGTAATTACGTTTTGTGTGATACATTTACCAGAATGAAAGGGACGTAGCTACGTAGCTACATATTTCTGGTTTGTGTTCTAACCCAGAAAGAAATTAAAGTGTTTCGTATGATGTGATTGATTTTCATGCACGGCCTACCGACAAAAAGTGACTTTTCACAACAGGAAAACTTAACAGAATCAAGCACTTGTCAAAATCCCACCGGATTAGACAATGTCTGAACTCTGTGAAATTTTGAGTTCCAATTACTGAAGGAACTGAATGTTCCAACTCTAGTGAATCGCACTTCCAGCCTCCAGAAAAACACGTCCGGTTCAACCGGGCGAAGGACGTAGCTGGTGTCTTTCGGGCCGTATGAATAGAAAACCGAGTCGATTGAACAACTTGAACCATCAGCCGGGCCACCGGTACTTGGGCTTACAAGGCAGAAGAGTACTTAGTTCCCATGTACGGTGATTTGGCGTGCGCTTTTGGATTTAACGACACGGATCGACCCTCGGGCAATGTCAATATCCCCACTCAGCCTTTTCGTTGAGATGTGTGTACGACCAGGTTGTAAACCCGGTTGAATAGGAGAGCAGGTGCTAAAGGCCGATTGGTGACCCAAAATTACCAAGTCAGGTGAGGACCACCGGAAAACTGAGACCCATGATGTACGGAAAAGATGACCTGGTAGTCCGTACCAGTCAAAACACGCAGCTAAGGAACACATATGTGGTCACAGCTGGCACTAACCGACACCAATCTTGGTCCGTACAGCCAGGGTCAGAGAAAGTCACTGTTGGAGTTTTAACACGCCTACATATCCAGAGTGTAGAGGATAAACAATTTACAGGCACACGCATGATTAGAGTATAAAAAACAGAGCAGTCGTTGCACAGCAGAACCGGCAACCCGAACCAGGTGCTGTTACCGGATGATACATCCCTGCACGGAAGCAACAGCTATCCACCACACACTGTGCCTAAACCTCTACACGATTTCTAACTAAGCAAACGCTTGAACGCACCAAGTTGGTTTCAACCTATCCTATCGACCGAATACTGTCACCGTAGATAAAGATGCAGTCGGAACTAAAAAGATGCAATCACACATGTATATTCGTCTTCGTTGAGGGTCATTTTGCTTATTGTTGAAGTATAAACTCTTTCCAAAAACGTTCTAGGCGATCAGAGCGAGAATATTAGTTATTGTTGAGGTTCCCGATACGGAACTTTGAGTGACGCGTAGGTTCGACAATCCCGAATATCAAAAGGAAGAATTGGGTTCGTAATTCTACGGTACTATTTACATAAGGGTAAGCAAATGTGTACAACAAACCTCAATTGTTCACGTTCGCAGCGTCAACAAGTTCACAGGTCTGTCACTGACCGGCACAGTGCAGTGTCAACGTCCGCACACCAAACAACGACGAGCGGAATGATGGCTCAGTAGCGTGGGTTGCGGTCGTCCCTTCCGACGATAGTCTCGTGATTCTCATTGGACGTGCGATCACACGGAACTCATGAGAAAACAAGTCAAGGCAGGCTCAGCAAACGGGACATGAACGCGCATGGGTAAGTAGGTCAACTGCGCGCATACGCACATAGACACATGCCAACACACAAGTGTCGGACGAGACGGCCTCTGCGGCAAGGTGAGTGACGGGTACGAATAAGCAAAACAACTGGAGATCAAAAGTACATAGGCGGAGTAAGCAAATGAATGGGGGAATTATCATGAGGTTAAGTTGGATACAACAGGTATTATTGCGTGAAGTTACACAAACCATCTGTATGTGCTGTACCCTTTCGTGGTACTCTCATTTCCCCGTCTCTTTAATTCGGCTCCAAGTTAGGATGGCAAACTGAATGCTGGCTTATCCATTTTTGTCATGCTAAGCGCGATTATGCCTCAAAATCATTTGACCTGTCTGTCGGACCCATTCAAACAAACGGGAAATTAGGACCATTCTTTCGATAAAAGGGAACAAAGCTGTCTACTTTTCATAAAGTTTTGCTAATTTTTACCTATTGTTTGATGATTTTAGGGGGAAATGCAAAAACCTCATCAATCGCTGAGTATTCAGTTGATAAAACTATACTTTTTGAATAAGTAACAGGAGGGGAAAAAAGAATAAACCGACGGCAATATATATGGCACAATACGATGAATTGTAATCAGTCTGTCATATCCAAATGGCTTCAGTGACCAACATTCTAAAAAAAATGCTTCGACCACGATTTATCATTGTTTTAGTAGTGGATGATATACTTGCAAAACCGAGGGCCTTCGGTATTCCTTTGCCGATATGATTTGCGTGTATCATCCAGTGACGTTTTCAAGTCTAATTCGATATCGGGATGCACAACGATAACCTTGAGAAGCGTGGTGCAGCCGCTGATGACGTTACTCAAGAGTGCTGGGACAATTCGTCAGGCGTTGGCAGTTGGAGTAACTAACCTCGAAATTCAGCTTCCGCGATTTCTTCGACTGCAGTTTTCATTCCAGAAAGACGTGTTTAGTATTGACGTCCGTTTTTAGTTGAACGCAGCGTTAGTAATGATCATATCGAATAGGAATTGACAAACATGGGAAACAAACGAGTGTGGCTCTGTGACAATGGCTCTGATTACAATGTGTCATGTGACATCGGGTAGATTATTTAGTCGTCAACAGAACATCAGAACATACAAAATGGAACTGGTTTAGTCCAGGATGCGGCAACAGTCCTGGTTCCGCTTCGGCAGTCATTTGGGAGCCCTCAGTTTGTGACTTCAGCTTTTGTGTTTTAGAAGTAAGCATAGATTGGTACCTTGAGTGGGCTATAACCCCCGGATCGATGTACAAATCGTCGCACTGTTTGAGTTCTTTCAGATGACTCAAGAGGAACAACGTCAATAATCCCATTTCGTTCAAGGCTGTTCCTGTAGCTTGCCTGTGGCACAAATGTATTCCCCACAGTGGGAGTTACATTGTCGCGCTTAGAACTGATGCCGTTCAAAGTGTGACCAAATCCTGAAAGAAAAATTCTGCGAAATATAGAAGACTGAACACTGGTAGAAAGTTCAACCATATAGGCTGGATGTCCGTCCGTTCGACGCTTACTAATTGGATCACGAGTGAGTTCACAGTTAACCGGCGGTGTCAACAGTTCTCTCAAGACGATGTCGTATGGGAATGCGCTCATGTCCGCTACATACGACAAAAACAGTCATGTGTTGTGCAACGTTTTGATGTGAAAATATGCTTTGCACGTACCTCACACACTGTTCGTTTTACATTCCTCAAGAAGCGACCGTAGTTCGTTGTTTCAATGCCTGAGATTACGGAAAAAGCAGACCAGACCTGTGTGCGTCCCAGAGCAGTAGTCGCGGGCACAATGCTAAGAAGATGGGGTAGTCTTCAATCGAGGTAGATATACTGTGTTCGGACTCCTAAGGGAACAAACTTATCTGAAGCCCTCGGACCCGAGAAGGGCTAAATTTCTTACTCATGGTCAATTCATCGATTTCAGTCATAGCTTTCTGTGACTCGATTTTGCGACAACACCACGTGGTACACCAAGGGTTATGACAGCGTAAGGTGAGTAGGCAAACAAACCAGCTTAGGCCTGCGAGTAATCACTGTCTGGTAAAAATTCAGGGTCACACATTCGACGTTTTGGGTCAGGCGATCAGCTAATCCCGACCTTTACGTCGGATGAAGACCTTCACGGGGGTCTGTGGTTGCCATGCCTAGTGGAAACATCTCGGCTGGTAGCGTTCCTCCCCGGATATACATTTAAATCTCTGAGCACAAGAGAAACCTACTTCGTGGGCGATGTTTCTAACGACCTAAATGGACCGTCTCTACGCAATATACAAAGCTTCTTGTCAGTAGAAAAAAAGAATAAAGAACAAATGTAGGAATATTCTGAAAATCGGAGCAAAAGCAACATCATGGGTCCATTCACACACACATGTGATGCGTTCCACCCAAGAGTGAAGCTACCCTTACAAACCGTCGTTCTGAACTAAGGTTTGCGGACTTTCATCACTGTGGCGTTGCATTTTACTCGATATATTGCTTACTGCCCTCAAAAATGAAGCTTGCAACCGCTCAACTTGAATTCGGTAGCGGATGAAAAATTAAAGATTTTACACCGTTAAAATAATTGACTGCTCAATTTTACATAAATTCCATTATTAAAGCCGAGGTATCCTGATTTTTTGCAGTTATACTGGAGCTAGAATTGCCAATAAAATACTATTGGTTTTAAACATAAAATATTTACGTTGTGTTGCTAGAGGAACGTACACTGATTATATATGTGGTTATGTATGTTGTACAACCAAACAACCTCGTCAGATGTACCGCTCTGTGGACATTAAATTTGTAATTCGATAGATTTCAACGTTCTGTGAACTAAGACGGACATGATGACCATTAATTGTGTAGATGCGAACAACCAAGCAACTTGATGTTTTGTCTTCGGACGCTACCGATGCACTCCCAATTGTTTGAGGTTGTTTTGCAGTATAAAATTCGTCAACCTCAAACTTGGACACTTTATATCAGCCATCTCTTCGGTAAAGAAACATTACGTGAGACTTGGCATATTAAATTTCATATATATAATATAAATTTCATATTAAATCTCGTAATTCGAAAGACCTATTATCCTGCTTCAAAGGCGACTTCACGTCTCACAATGATTGCTGGGTTCTCACTAGTTCGTTTCCAACCGTTACGACCGGAAATCACCTCACTGGTGATTGTATGAGACGAGACAGAAGGGGACCAGACAGTCCTGAAACCCTTCTCATCGCCTGTTGATGTTCACCGATTAACCGAATATCTGGTTTATTATTCAGAGCAAATCTCTGAATTGTTTGCAATAAGCCACCGCCAAATTCTAGTGTGTGCAATCATGGGTCTATTTACACAGAAGTCGCCCGCACAAATCCTCGAGTGCACCCAATAGCAACGTTGAAGTGTGAACTATGCAAAAACAAGCTGGGCGTCCAATTTCGATGCAAAGAAGATGAAACTACGAGTTTATGTTTTCTTGCCCACCTTAGCACACATAACGCAGTCAAATTTCATAGACGTTTGGAGATTCGACTAAAATCTTTTGGTCCTGAGACACTGATTCATGACCACTAAGACGTTAATTTCAACTGATCCTAACCTCCCACACCCTCATCCAGATCAGCTCGTTTCATTTTGCCGGGTAGACTTATGGGTATGGGTAAGCAGAACCAAAGTGTACGTACTTAAAAGCACGTGAATCGGCTATAAGGAGATTCATCCTTTCCCTCTCCGCGTCCAACTACCTCTCCAAAACCCAGACCTGTCAAAAATTCTGAGGCAGGTTTGAGTACAAATGATAAACTCTCACGAACCAACTTGACAGGCTCTGAAAGTTTTCAAGTTAATGCTTTTGCTGTATTTGCACCAGGATATTGTTTGTGAGAGTAATAAATTTAGGACTTAACTTAGGTTTCATTTGCCAGTTTCGATTGGAAGTCAGGCTACGTGGTGCCTAATACAGCAGGAAAATACTGCTAGACAGTTTGAAAACCTAAAATCGATAAAGCTTCGCACATTTGGCACGACATACACGAGCAAATTGGACAAACTGGTCTCTGGTCATATGAGTGAATTCAAAGCCGTGAACTAGCCTTAGTAACTTGCTTCAAACTGTTAGAGTGAAAAAGTAAGCATCCTCTGATTCGTGAATGCACGTCCTAGGCTTCGGTTGCATAAGGTCAGATCCACAAAGAAGTTTACTTCTTACTGATAAGTAGCTTACATTTTACTTCTGATAAATATGGTAGCAAACCATGAAACACAGCAACTCATCCACAGCATGATTGTCAAGGGATCACTTTAGTCGAAAAAGACTGCTCGCGAAAATCCAGTTATGAGAACATGGCATTTTAACACACGACGCTTTCATACAATGCAACGAGTCACCGAGAGAGCTCTTAAGAGTGAACGATTTCCCATGACGATCCTCAGCAAGCATCTCTCCAAAAAGACGAAATGTCTGTTTCCGAACGAAATAGGCCGTCAACTCAACAACCCGTAAAAAACATAACAGACAGTCATATTTTTAGAGGTTGGATTACAAGTCTGAAGAACACAGAGATTTGAAACGCAAAGCTCGAATTCATTAATCGCAGTATGAGCTTGTATTTACCCCCCCCCCATCGCGGCATTCAATTTGAGACCTTTACCAGTGCTCACCAGTAATCACATCACCTACTGGAGTAAGGATGAAAGCCATTCGCCGCGAGGTTCTTCATTGGCAAACACCAACTAAGCAATTGCAAGCTATTGGACCGGAAGTTAAACCTCTCATATGCACATAGTTTTTAAAACTGAACATTCTCACGCGTCGTCTTGAACTTTTACGGATATTCATTGACTATCACGCAACTGCAAACGAACGCAGTTCCACGAGTTCCGTAATAAACTTCACCTCCCGTTAGACGCGGAAGGCGGCTTCGAGAGAACAACAGACTACTAGCATACCTCATCAGTAGTATCTGCTGTTACACTGCTATGTCTGTGGGGACTGAATTATCCTAGGCAAAAAAAGCCCAAATCACTAAAACAAACATATAACAGGGAAGCGGGTGACTTAAGTTGAAGTAATCTTAAATTCTGAGTGCTCTTTACCCACCACACTGTCAGCGCACAACGGCAAAACACAGAAGTCCAGGCCGGCAGGCTTGGCACCAGAAACGATTCAATACCAGCGTGCAAAGAGAACCACATGGGCCCTGATCAGGGAAACAATGTTTTTATGACCACTGTGTTTCATTCTGATCCGTCTCCGGTAAAATTTTAATCAGCGAAGGAGAGGTCTTTTGGGTATGGGCAACTCTGATTTGAACCAGTTTAACCTGAGGAGATTCATTTGTTACTCGAGTGGCATTAATTAGTTATGATTTATTGCTACAGTCAATAAGTGGCGCTGTGTTGCTAAGGTACCACCTACCAACTAATTGAGGACGGTATAGAAGCCAGTTTGGAGCAAAAGTGCATGCTTTTTCCTTCCCGTTTTTGGCTAATGTTCATTCAGGATTCAAAGTCCAGACAGCTGAGAAGAGCTTGCCTTACAAACCATCAGTAGTGTCAATCTGAAGTCATCACAGCTTAAGATATGAATTAATGGTCCAATGCTACGTACATTTGAGAGGATTTTGTCATCACGCTGTCTGGCATCTTGCTCTCTCGTGACAACTTTTATTCGCATGAGATCAGGACCGCTTTTGTCAAGCTGAGGTTGGATACAAATAAAGATTCAGAGAATGACGTCAGCAGATTTTATCCAGGCCATCCATTTGCGTGCAACTGGAAAGCTAACCCCCCTTCTTCGAGGTGTTTCAGCCTATACGGAAAGTGAGCTACCGGGAAAGAAGAGTCTGGGACAGATGGTCAGAATCACGTAATACTAAGATGAATCCCTATCAAACCCAGTTGATTGCTCTAAATGAAAAAAGGCGATAACCAGTTTCACACCAGTCCGCTTTTTTCCATAGCATTCCTATGGATTATGCTAGTATTCAGCTGAATTTATTGCGCAAGGTTCGCCTCATTTTCAATCACGACAATATCCTAGATATTGGGTGAACTCCTCGTTAGTTCCAGTAATTGCGGAAATAAAAGTGGGCTGTCAAAAGCCTTTCGTCAGCTTAACAAGTAATGCCATTAGGAAAAAGGCCTTGGTGTCTTGAATTCTGTTCCCCCTCGCAAATATGAAGACGTTGTCGGGAAACATATCCAAAGCAGCCCCCAATGAGACGCGAGAAAACGCTACTGGCGGTGATCCAGCAAAAGTCTGAGTCTACCTTAAAAACGTTGGTATAGCAAGAGTAGTACCGACAGAATCCTCTTTGCCACACAAAATAGACCCTAGCAGGTTTTAGTCATCCGCGGGATTACCTGATATGGAAGTCCTGAAAGGGCGGTTCAGTCTATCAACACAACCAGTGAAAAGGGAGAAGGTCTTCGCTTCGGAGTCGTTTATTAGAGAAACACCAACTTACCAGTTACAGACTATTTGACAGGGGAGCACAACTCTTATATGCATCTTTTTTTACAAAACTGAATATCCATCTTCTCCTTGAACGCGTCTTCCTGAACTTTCCTCGATATTCATTGACTGTTACTCAAGTGAAAGCAAATGCTACAAAGCGACCCCACAAATTCCTTAACAGATCTCAGTTTTCAAGAGACGCGAAGCGGATTTACAAGAAAACATACTACTCGCATACCTCATCAGTAGTATCCTCCGTTACACCAGTACGGCTAGTGAGTCATCGTTCGCAGTGTCGGGCCAACCAGTCGCATCATTCAAGCGTGAACATGTTCACCTGTTTAGACGTGCTATTTCAAATGTGTCCAGCGTGCGCTGGTAACACGCTCGCCCCGATGTGCGGAGTTCACACGCCGGCACGGCCATGGATATGCACTGCTGATGAGCTAGAAGTGGAGCGCAACTGGAGTCCAGTGACGTAGACTCACCAGAATGGTTGAGCTAGACCAGAAGGAGTGCTACTCAAACGACAATGATCCGCAAATCCCTACGAAAGTAGACCGCATCCACAGAATAGTCTTGGCAAACAAAACTGCATATTTGTTGTCCGCAGCAATCGACGTTTTATCAAAGTTACAGGGCCTGGTTATCTTCTAATCTAGTAAAACTGGAGGCAGTTCTTGATTGTTGGTCTGTTCGCCGAGCTTGGCAGTTGGATTGCAAACGTTTCATCACCAATCGAGGTGACATCATCAGTGCGGGATTGAGAGCCAAGCTCGGCGAACAGACCAACAATCAATCAGCGCACCCGAGCTACCTATATTCCACAACATTGCCGATGGAGGCAGTTCTATTTTTGCAGCCGGTTCACTCGAACTTTTGTATGCCATTATTTATCTGAACCAACCTTCTTTCAACCGGATAAACACTAAATTTTGGTCAATAACCCATTTATATTGGCGAAGAAAATGTGAGAGCTATACTGTTGTGTCAAAGGCCCAGAGTTTGTCCGATGTGCAGAACTTTTCGTTTTTATTTTTCAGAAAATTGCGGAGCTTCGTGTAGTGTATCCGACTCATTCCCACCACTCGAGGTAAGTATCTTGATAGGAGAATCGTGTCATCAGTCGGACTGGGAAACGGAACAGGAGATGTGCTGTGTTCTGAGAGAATTGTTACGACACCTCTTCGGTGGAGATGTGCCATGAACCCCGATAGAAATAGGTGGACTGGTTGGAACTGGTGCAGGCCGGTACTCACCTCTTTACCGCTTTACGGACTCATCTTTAATAAGTTACTCATACATATCTCGGCTGAATAGTCTTTCCTAATTACAAGAAAGCAAAGAGCTCGAACACGTTTTGCCGTAGTGCATCGTTTTGTTCCTTTTCTAGTCGCCGGAGTGCAAAAAAAGCAAATTACATCATGTATCTAAGTTTTTCGAGACTGGCCATTTATCGTGACTGAATTTCACTCGGAGCGCGAAATTCAGTTAACTACAAAGTGGAATTTTTCACAAAAAGCGCTGAAACGTTGTGTCCTGTGTTGCCGTCACGATTCCCAATTGGTTCACTTGGCAGACACGAAACACGCTATGCCTGCTTGCCACATTTTACTTTGTCAATTTTCAGTATGTCTTGTACAAAGCCCCATTAGCCTAGTGGTTTTAAAATTAACCTCTTAGAATCCATCTACTGAATACATTGTGGACATTTCCGTTGCTCCCGGGGTTCTAAATTTAGTAGCTTTGATTACAGAGAAACATGTATCTGGAAGGTTCGTGCTCCGAATTCCTATCTCATTTGTTGGCACATAGGAGAAAAATTAATGTAGTCCGCCCCCATCGTCTGTTTTACGCGCAGCATGTAGACCTATTCTAGTTAGTGCAGTATTCAAAAGACAGCGAGATTTTCAAGGTTACGACATAAGATCATGACGAACGCCAGCCTGATCGCTGTTCGATGCCCTGCCAAAAACGGACCAAACCAAGTATTTCAAAAAATAATCACACTTTGCGAATGGCTACGGAGAGACACTCCTCGTGCTGCTGCTTGCAAGAATACCCAGTTTCCCAGTGGAAGCCACTTATCGAGTCCGTTAGCTTCAAGTGAAAGAAAGGCGGTTTGAATTCCACATTCTACGCCTCGTGAGGTCTGAACAGCAGCTGGATGATAACCTCACTCCTTGGTAAGGCTTGTTTTCGACACACTACCTTTTCTCTGGCTCATCAGGTACGATATCGCGATGCATGTATAGACGTAATGCACTACTCACAAGGTTGCTGAAAACTGTTGGACAGCCCACGACCGGTTTCGCCCTTCTTGGGGCCCATTGGATAGGTGCGTTTAATTGCTTAGAAATATCATAAATGAGAGATCCAAAAAACCATGAAACCAAATTGGTTTGCAAATGAGTGTGTTTCGCTAACGACAGTGGTGGTTTAACGGCAAATCTAATTTAATTTAATTTAATAACAGTCCAACTGTCATATGGTGAATCGGTAGGCTGGGTAAAAGGAAGAGGGACTTCGCTGCGGAGTTGTGTATTAGAGAAACACCAACTTAACAGTTACAGACTACTGGACAGGGGAGGAAAACTCTCATATGCATCTTGTTTAAAAAACCGAATATCCATCTTCCCCTTAGACGCGTCTTTCTGAACTTTCCTGGATATTCATTGACTGTTACTCAAATGCAAGTAAATGCTACGAAGCGATGCCACAAATTCCCTAGTAGATCTCACTTTTCAAGAGACGCGAAGCGGTGGTACGAGAAGATATACTACTCGCGTGCTTCATCAGTAGTATCCGCCGTTACAATAGTAGTCACGTGATGACCTGACCGACGTGATCTTGCTATGCTGACTTTGTGTACCTACTTCTAAGGATAGCTCCAGAGTAGCACGATGAAAGATAAATTTCAGTTAAATCATTTATTTAGACCAAGCACCCGGTAAAAAATCACTTCTGAATAATATCGTTGTCGTGAGATCTTGGAATTGTCAATTGAGATGTCGTCCTGTAAATGAAGCCAGTCTATGCGCCAAGGCTGGGAAACATTGTACAGCTATTCCATCCCCCCGATCGTGAGCCCCGGCAGTGTGTATTTTACGAAATACGAGAGAAACCTCCAAAGTCCAGTTGAGTAGTTTGGAAACTTGACTTTTCGGCTATGAGCAGCTGCTCAGTGGTGCAATCAACTCACGTTTGGACAGGACAAAACGTTACAGTTACGGAACCCACATCAAGTGATCACTTCAAATGAGATTACTCCTCGCACTAACAAAAACTATAAGTAGCTCAGGGGGAAGAATAACTCATACAACGAGTAAAACTTCCACCTTAGGTGGCCCAAACAAGGAACTAACTATCAACAGGTGACCATGCGATGTGGTTTTCGTGCAAGAGCAAGCTAGTCATTGTGTCGGTCAGACTTGCGCTCGTGGCTGAGCTGTCACGCATTCGAATTACCATCCTGGGGGTCGAGGGTTCGAAACCTCCTGAGGGTTTGGTTTCTAATCAGGATAAAACAGTTGTACAGCACTTCTCTGGCTTTCAGCATAGGCTGGCTCTTCGTACAGGAAGCATGTCCAATTGGAAACTTTTCACTCCCTGGACTTCACCCTGAAACCCTCATGTTTTTTTAGTGTTACTGTGCCTGACTTGAGCAGTCGTATGTATGCACAAAGTTAATCGGTCTTGAAGCGGTCACTGCTCATACGTTTCCTAGCACTGCATTCAAAAGTATTCCATGATCGGTAGTCATCAATTTTCATAGCTTTTTGCTGGCGCCCGTTCGGTCGCCCTTTTTCATTTTGCAACACGGACCTTTCATAATCAATCTAGTTAGCTGCAACTACACGGATGACATTTTCCTAAGCAGTTCTAGCGAGATTCACTTTCTGTGTTCTGGAGAAGCATCACAGGAATACTAAACTGGTTCAACTACCTTTTTAAAAACCTTTTGGTCTTAGGGCCCTAAAACTGGCACAAACCGCGATCAATAACCCGCACACCTTTTCTGCTTATGAGCCAACGTTTCACACTTTGGCATTATCCCTTTTATGATTAAAGCCTGTTGATAAAGAAACGTTTCCTTAGACAGCCAGATACGGATGTATATCCGTTTTCAAAGACCTCCTCTCGGATTCCGCTATTGACTGTATCAACTTTTTTCTTCCCTTGTCCCGAAAAAATATCTTTGTTATGTTTGTGCGATCTCCAAAATTGTTTCCCCATATGCCTCAGGCCTATCGGAGAGACAGCCCGCTAGAGTGCATTCTTTTCAACTACGAATGGGTACAAATGGGTACAAACGGTATACTTACTTCTAACTATGATCACCTCCTGTAGTCCCTCATATGCCTTACAGCAGTGAGCTCCCATTGTTTACCGAAACTCTACTAAATTAGAAGCCTAGTGAAAACGAAACACGAGGATTCATTTTTCATAAACCAGTCTCTGATTGTTGGATGTTGTCTCTGTTGCTCGAGGACTACTTCAAGTCTAAACCGGGGTGGAATTCAGTGTATGTAATAAAGATCGTTCCAGAAGATGCCGCCCTTTGCATGTGCCGTTTGGGGGCTGTGGCGAAATTTCGCCAGGCATTTTTTACGCAAACTGAAGCTTGTTATGCACCTGCAAATGATCAGCACTCAATAAGGTGTCTCAGTTTTCGGCATAATCTACACCAGTATTCGGATGGGTGAAGAGCCATTGGCCTTTTTCTACCTTTGCGAACTGTAATAAGTCTTCTGCGTTCCCGATTACCGTAACAATTTCAAACCAGTTTTCACGCTTCTCTGCTTCTCCAGTGCTAACCGTAACATGATTCTCAGGAAGACTAAACTTGCCTTGTGGTGGGAATTTGGTCACTGTTTTTACTGAACTTACCTCCTAGATCATCCAGAGTGATCTTTCGCACATTTCTCCATTTTAGTCCAAGAATTTGTCAGCCTACGCATTGACATTGTCTTATCTATACCGCCCGTAGTTTGTTTCACTAAACTTCCTTTCGTTTCCATAGAACCCTGGAAACCAAAAGGCGTCAGAAATATTTATCGTGCTGTTGCATGACTAATGTAACTGCACACACACACGGCGTTTGTTCAACTGTGCGAACTTTGTGAGTTTTACAGGTGGATTTGACAAACTGGCTTTTTATGTGGACATGTTTTGTAATCCTTATGGTCCAGTTGTTGAGAACCAGTGCCTTGAAGGACAAACTTCGTCACGTCCGGCTTGAACTGGACCCAGCAAAGTTTTAGCGCTTCATTCTGAGTTGCCTTGTTTTGTTTCAACTATCTAACGATAATATTTTATTCGAAAAGGAACACGAAAAATGCGCGATTAAATCACACATTAATTAATTAAAATTAATCAATTAAAATTGGGCAGAAGAAGCAGCGTATGACGCTCGCAGATAATGAAACCTTTCGAATTATTTCCTCTCAGATCAAGAGCCTTTTGCTGAGTTTGTTTTAGTTTTATAATACACAACAACACTGATGTTTAATGCTGTTTAAGACGGAAACAAATTGATACTCTACTGACTGACATCAGATTTCAGGATTAAATTTTGTATCATCGAATGTTGCCTTTTCTACGGCACGCTGCCAGATGTCATGATCGTCTGCTGTCTCAGTTGTTTTTGGCAGTCAGTTATTAGATTTATGTTAAATAAGGTATCTTGCTCCCTGACGCAGTTTCCTCGTCGCATTTGTGTCTGGATTAGACAGTTGTCGCGTACCGATATTCGGTACGTTTCCCCCCTCGATTTGTTCCAACCCTGTCGATGATGAACACTGTGGCGTAAATGGACATGCTTAAACCAATAAACGATCAAAGCACACTTTGTGGCTAGACCAACGCGGTTAGTGGAGGACATACTTGAGCGTGGTGCTTAAGAGCCTAGGTTAAAAATAGCATATCTCTTGAGTGGGATGGCACATCCATAATGACCCTCGATAGCTTCCCTAACGCTTGGAAGCCCAACGCTGGAAAAAAATTGCTATATGGTTAGTCAGGGTAAATCTGATTCAAAACTGACGGCTGTCACCTAAATCTATGTGACTCCTGCAACCACATACACATGATGCCACTACTCACTTTGATGTATATGGTACGCAACTCACGTGACTCTGTGGAGTTTCAAACCCACGACCTTCCATCCAGGCCGCTGAACAGCGCTGTGATTGGCTCTCATTGACAAGACGAAAGTTAAACTGAAACTTGTCAAATCTAGCTACAAAATTAAGGAACTGAGTGCTTCCAAATCGGCGTCCCGAAGCACAATGTTTTCCAACCACAAGATGGGAGCTCAAACCAGGTTTTATGACCTGTGTGTTGTTGGCAAACCAGCTTTTTCCCACGTGTGTTGTGTTCCAACCATGTAATTAAAAAGGGGAAGAGAAAATCATTTCTTATTCACTAAATGAGACAGCTCAATATATCTGAATTGAAAAACTGCTTGAAGAGAAAATCTATATGGTTCTTTGTGCAGAAAAATGGAAAACAGCAAACTGAAGAAAATCTTGCTTTATCTAGTTTGTTGCTTCCTCGGTTGGTTTGAATGAAACCGGAATGCTTCACCATCCGGCTGCTGCCCGATGGCTCAGCTTTCCTTGAGTAATGAATAAAAGACGGGGATAAAGCCCGAGAAGCAATTCCTAGATATTTTGGGTGATTGACGGACACGGAACTCCCTGTGAAAATGCAAACAGAAAATTTCTTTCGTACAAGTCACGGAAAGCCAAACCCAAATCGTGTGGCAAAAATAAGTCTGTTGTTCTCAACATCACGAGGATTCTCAAAACTCAACCGCACGTACGTAGTTTTCTGCCAATCAGCAAGTCATTAAACTAACTGCCTTCACCGGAATGATGGACAGCTCCATTGCATAACTGTTGTTACCACTCTGTGCGTCTCACACTAGCTTTCAACCTACCCACCAAGCGCCGTTCAGTCAACACACATCCAGTTGGCTTCTACGGGTTGTAGCAGGGCTTTAATCTGACGCAAATAACCTCTCTTGCGCATGTCAGCGCAACGAAGCGAAAACAAGCGATACCGCTTTGCAAGACAATCACTAAGGTTTTAGGCTCCTCCATTAGTGAAGGAGGAACTCATCAAAGTTTCATGAGCCAGGTTCATTTAATCATTGGTACGATCCACGTGATTGTGGAAGGATTTTGAAGGCACGTGTCTCTGATTCGTCTTACGCCTGAATTAAGGTTCTGGACGGAGCAGACTACCCGGAAGCTAGCTGAAAACTTTTCGACAGCCCATGACCGGTTTCGTTCTTCTTACATCTCATCAGGTAAACACAATCCCCGAGATTTCCTTCAAGCAAGTCAGACAGTTCCCTCGGTTCATGCGCATGTACACCCGAAGGATTGCCTGTATCTCGTATAAATCCGATTTAATCAAACCATCAGTATGCCCAACCGACGATCAATACCGCTGAGGTCAAGTGGAGGCAACGAACAGTCGAGATCTACAATGTGTGCAACGGGTTTTCTGGTGAACGCACCACTCATGAGTGCAAGACATTATTCACTCTCATCTGCACATTGATGGTCACGAATAGTCACCACCAACAATACAGTGGTCTTAGCCATCCGAAATGTTTATTGTAGGGACGGGTCACGTGCAGACACGTGTTTAAGGTTAAGTAAATAGAATTCAAAACATGTGGTGCCTTGCAACACGCACAGCACATAATTTAAACCTAAGGTGGCAATGAACACAAGCCAGGGTTTCTCGGTGTTGAACCACATCAGGGTCTTACTCCCTATAGCGGTGGTATCTAATCGATGGTTGTCTTCTACTCGGGCATATGCACGTATGCACCTATCCAAGGATTATCTCCACACTGACCCGATTTGGAATGGCAACTGCTAATCGGCACTTAGGTTCAGATGATGTGCACCATTAACGGGAATCGAAGGACTCGATAACTGGATACGCAGCTCGATGTTTTCGGTAACATCTCTAAAGGCAACTGTAACCACGTGTTGTTTCTATGGTCGGACGTTCGCTCATTGTCATCACAGTCATCATCATCATTCAGCTGTAACACTCTTTCGGTGCCTAGCTGCATGCCACCCGAAGGAAGCACCAGGGCTTGGATATTGCCAGGTTGCCCAAGCCTATACAGGGGAAGTCGAGAGGCGGAGGTCGGGTTCGAACCACAGAACTTCCGACATGTAAATTCGTGCTCTAACTACTGAGCCATCTCGCCCCATTCGCTCATTGTATTATACATTAGACGTTTGGCATGAGTTTGTCCAAAGTCGGCGATGTCATGGGATTTGTACTGGATTTCTTCTCAGCTACCTCGGTAACAAACAAACACGTTCAGAGAACTGTCCCTAGGGTGTTGTCCTAATGTTATTTTTCCCCCAGAGGAGGACCAGACCAAAGAGTTAGTTTTCAATTCCAGGTGGCACAACTCGGCGGATGATGGGCCTAGCAGTGCTGTACCGACGCAACCACCAGGTCTGCCTGAAAACCAGAGACTGAAATCACAATGGAAAAGTCGTGACCAAACAGGTTGGTAAGCTTGCTTTTACCAGTTTGTTCCCCCCCCCCAAAAAAAAAAACAGCTCATAACCGGATTCGCCGTTCTTGCAGCTCATCAGGTAGGCTCATTCACCGAGCTTTCGTAAACCTTATGTTCTGCTTGAACCAACGTTATTGAAAAATGAAAATATTTGTTGAATTTTTCTAAATACAGGTCCAGCTGATGGGCCCCAAGAAGGGCTAAACCTGTCATGGGCTACCAAACAGTCTTCAGTAATCTTAGGAGTAACAGTCGCAAATGTCAGGCGAATTGAAACAAAATGCGGTCTTTATGCAGCCTATTTACTTGAAGGATGTCTGAAACTAGGGGTTCATTTGGGATTCAGCAGAGTATCCCCTCAGGCCATGTCAAGAAATCTGTTTCACGAGGTCGGTATCCCGTTTTCTACGGAAAATAACAATGAAAACGTAAAGGTAGCAGCGAACTTCTATCAATCAATCATCAATCATCTAGCTACTGGCGACCAGTAGTGAGTCAAAACGGATCAAGACGCTGACTTGCTACTAAAATTAGTATCAAAAGATCAGAGAGGAACTACGGCTTGGACAGTGACCAAGAAAGTCCAGAAATGACCCCCAGTGAACAGCCATAGTAAGATCTCTGTAGCCACCTCGGGATATGCAACCATAGGAGTAGTGTGTGACATCTAATATGCTAGGGTAGAAAATAGTCAAAAAATGTCTGCCAAACTTTGTGTTCATCGATATCCTCCCGCACCTGATAAGCCAAGATTCTCTGTTAGTCAACTTCAGTGGGTACAAGACTTTGTTCTATCGAAATGTCGTTTCCTAAAATAACACAGTCTGATTATGCCTGTTCCTCATCGAAGCCCATCCCATGAACATCGTTGAGATGGTATCCCATGGCGAGCTATTTCCTCCGAATGGACTGTTCCTCATCGAAGCCCATCCCATGAACGTCGTGGAGATGGTATCCCATGACGAGCTATTTCCTCCGAATGGAGGAAAAATGCTGCGTGAGCGTTTCTGACATTTAAGTCGCAATTTTTCGTACAGCACAAAGTCAACAGAGGTGCGGACACCAGTCTTGTTCATCGTTGAGTGCCCCAACCAAGTTTCACTGGTGTAACGTGTCTACTTCATTCGCACAAGCAGTAAACAGTATTTCTCTAACTCTTATATGGTGAAAAAAGCAAGTTGACATGTTGACTATTTACTCGTCCTTAGAAATGCATTTGTTCTCCCCTTAGTTGCGTGAATAAGCACTCACCCAGCTCTGCACTAGACTGGTGAGGGCAGCTGCGTGTAACCTAACAGATCAGAATAGACTTGCCGCCGCTGAATGGGCGGAATTTTGTAAGAAATGCACTAAAAGTATTTTAACCACTATGGTGACGCACATAGCCTCCGCATAATTTTTTTCAGTGATACTCCATGTGATTAAGATAAACCGATAAGACCTAGTTGCCTTCTGTTTACTGACGTAACCGGATAGGATGCCGACTTTATTTGTTATTAATAAGTCAGATTGTAAGCAACCATGAGCATTAGACAGAGACAGGACGATGTTTTATCCCCGAAAGATGATGATCCTGCTCACCGCGCTTTCCGTGGTGATGATGGTGATGATCAATTTCGGTTCCACTTATTCCAAGAACCCTTCACCGGCTTCCTTCGAAAGACCTGTAAAAATGCAGGTTTTTACTCAATCTCAAGACATCCTTCAAATGATCAAAAGACTGGAAACATTAAAAAAACGGGAGATTAAGCTGGGTTCCAGGTGAGTCTCTCACAAAACCAAATTGATTTGCAAATTAGAGTATTTCTTGAAAACGGTCCAGTTTGGGTTCAAGTAGAACATAAGGTTGCAGGAAACTCGGGAATTGCGCCTACCTGATGAGCCCCAAGAAGGGCGAAACCGGTCGTGGGCTGTCGAAACATTTTCAGCAACCTTATGAGTAGTGCATTATGTACAGATCAAAAGACTCGTTTTGGACGGTCAGAGGTTATACTATCGCAAAAATAATGAATGATCCAATGATTTCCAGCACAAATTCATCTGTATCCCGATTGGTTCCACCACTACCTCATTTGATTTCGCCACGATGGAACAAATTACCCTATCCCAGGGCGTTTTCAGTGTGCGATGTGCACTGGGGACCATTTTGGAACACTACCCAATCCTTTGACCTCTGCTCACATAGAGATATTGACCGTGAATGAGGTTAGTCTAATCACCTATGGAAACATTGAGAGACATAGAAGGCAATATTCAAGGCACCTGTACTCACCCTCGTGTTTCTGAGCAATCCCTTAAAGGGGGACCTGATTCGGGGAACGACACCAAGTCAGCTTAAAAAACGGGCTCTCCAAAATGTTGGTTTGTTGTGGCAAAGTTCAATTCATCAACAAATTGTCACAGCTCTCCTACTCCCATGCGTCCACCTGAAATGGATCAGTGGGAGAATGAATGCACATAGGTCTTCAGCTATACAAAGGACACAGTAGCTTTGGGTCACGTGAACCAGTGTCAGAGAGTATTGACTGATTTGAACTGATATTGTAAGTAGGCTGATTTAGACGACTGAGTAAGATTGGATAAAACCTGACTGTAGACAGACGATGTCCGCTCTCAATATGGTGCTCGTATATCATACAAAGTTATGGAAAACAGCGGTAGCTCAGAGTGCATTTGGTCATATGGAACCCATCAAAAAGCATCACCAACTTGCCTATCGACAACTTTTGCCCCAAGGTTGATCATGGTAATGGAAAATAGGGTTCCCGTCAAAGAGAATTCTGTTTTGGTTTGGTTTTCAGGTAGATTTACATTGGTAGCCCACATCGCCCAAGGAGTAACTTTTTCAGGAGAAATTCAAGCAATTCTGAGTGCTATTTCAGCGAGTTCTTGGAGCACTATCAGAAATGAGAGGCTTTTAAAAAAAGGGCAGATTATGAAGGCTGTAAAAACTATGTAGGAATCTATGGCACGCTTCAAACCTGGCAGGCATTTTCGCACACTGGAAACCGGATAGTTTTTACCCATAAGCCACGTTTCCTCGACGCCAAATGGCCTCAAGGCTGCCACTGCCTTTGCTTTTGCCTTTTCGGCAAGGATCAAGAATAATCCAGCAACATTTTGGTTTACATAAATCAACTTGGGTGCCAATTGTGGTCAAAATTTGTCATAACGCCCCGTTACGTTTCGTATGCTTCGAGCAAAATGACGGAAAGTTTTCCATTTAGGAGCCTATTAGCGAAACAGCCATGGATACTTATCAGAAAGGGGCATGTCAAGGCGCCCATGTGGGGTTCGAGCCCGGGTTGGCATGGTGGCAGCCCAAGACCGTACTCAAACGACATTATGTTGTAGGTTGTTGTTGACCTACCAGACTGACAAAGCATTCATTCACGACGGGTTGTGGACAAAATTTCATACGACTAATGACGGAAAGATTGGCAGGTGTACATTTTAAATATGGCATCCTTAAGACCATTTGTTTAACATTCATTGTCAGCAATGCAGTGCGGTCATGTGGTCGCAGTCAGTCATGTGGCTAATGAATTCACTTCAAACTTCCAGCGTTGCCACCTTCCCGATATGATGACCTCCGCAGAACCCAACTCTAAAACCTCTTACTCAGCTGCCTGAGTGTTGTGCAGGAATTTGAAGAGATCATCACTTAATATAGCTAGTGGACAGAGTCTGGAGGCACATGCGCGTCAAAATCCCACTCAAACGCAACTGATATATCGTCCAGTTTTCTTGGCTGATAGCAGTTTCTGCATTCTTTTCCCTGAAACACGTCCAACCTCAAAACACACGACTACACATTTCCAGTGTGTTTTCACCCTGCATCAACGTACGACATGAGAAACGCTCAAAAATCGGTTCCTACTGTGACCCTTTCCTTTACATCAACTTGCGTTTCTCCTGAACGCTGAAGATATCGATTAATTTCCACATTGTTGGCGGTTGTTTGATGGCATATGCAGTAATTGCCCTTGCCCAGTCTTGTTGATCAGTTGATCTCAAGTCCAGTGGGTAGCTGTTGACTGTCTGCTTTACGCCTTACTTCTTCATGCTCCACGGGTTCTGCAACTCGACACAACTTGCAGTCACACTCTCACCGTCTACATTTAGAAATAAAGTAACAAATCTAAACCATTCAATTTACGTAAAGTACGAGGGACAAAGCTTAATCAGAAACAGGTTTGCGAAGTAGGCTAGCATCAATGACAGTCCAAAGATTGTTTCTTTAGACTTTGCGCAGTCGGTTTATGCTACTGCATCCACATAAAGTTTATCTGTCACGGTAGTTTATGGTTGGTCCACCCCGCGTAATTCAGGAAATTTATTCCAATCGGGATAGGTAAGGTAGGAAGACATTACTTGTGTACTGCGGTGTTGATCAACCCTTTGTGGTCGAAAGTTTACGCGTCCAAACTACCAGCCGACAGGGTGCGGGTTCGAAATTCCTGGAGTTTCGTGAGGTGCACCCTGCTGATGATTCACATTAAGAATGACACGAATGTACAGCACCTCTCGCCTTTTCAGCAAACAGACTGGCTTCAAACTGCAATCAAGGAAAACTGGACATCAGTTGAAGAGGCCGCACCTTAGACGCACAATGCTCGTACCTTTGCGAGTGGAATAAAACTTTTTTTACGCCAAAATATTGCATTTTGTTGCACATGTGCTCAAACCAAAGACCACCTCAATCTACTTTCATTTTGTCGCGATTTGTTTTAATTAATCTCGTTCTAAATTTTTGGCGCGTATTTGACTTTGAACCTGCTGTGCTATGGCTTCAGACGTGGCTAAGATTCGCACCAAGAGTTGATGATACTAAAATCTTACCAGTGGATACTATGATCAACGACGAAGCGAGAAGTGAGACCACTCAAAGTGGTGGTGCTCTTTTAGAGAGCTATATTTCTGCAACATGTATTGTTCAGGGGCAACACATGTTTTGTGGACAGCATCCCCACAGATGAGGAAAGTGAAAACTTGCACACTGTTCCATCAAGTTCCATCTAAACTCCTGAACGTAGCTCATCAATGCGGGTCAGACGACCTCTGATTAGCAATCCTTAAACTTTTTTCTCAGGTCACAACATTTGTGAAGGCTTAATAAAATATGATCCATATTTGTTGCTGTGGGAGCAGTTTGATTCCTCAAGTCCTTCGAGTTACTGAACAACTAGAAAGCTCTGAAATCAGCCTGAGTGAGCAGCATTTCATGCAACGGGCGGGGGACATGCAAAAAGATGAAAACTTAGAACTACGTAGTCATGGTGAATAGGTCCTGACTTGTTGGTGTTTGAACTGATGGCTATTGATCTGTGTCCTCGACCCGATGATTTCACCTCGACTGGTGGCGAAACTTTTGCAAACCAAATGCCAATTTGGTCGAACAGACCAACCACGACCACCTGATCAATCATCAATGAACGCAACCGAGCCACAGATATTCCGGTACACTTATTGGTGAACGAAAACAGAATGGAGCGTTACCTGAAAGCCACTCAGATAGGCCTTTCTTGAGCAGCACAAAATCCGACCTTCAATACCCTTAGCCACAAGAGCTATGACTAAATGATCGATAATCCTTTGTTAAGATTTTCGATAAATCTTCCATGGTGAGTAGTTAAGCAACGTTGAAATTTGGACCAAGTACTACATATTACTCGCTACATTTTGAGTCAGGATCATGTAATCTGTGTGCAAGAAAATGATAAAATGCTTGCCTGCAGACCGTGAACTAAAACAGACAACGATTAGTTCAAATTTTCCACACTTCCGTCCTTTTAAAGGACAAAACGAATAGTCGGATGCGTGACCATTCTCTTCGAAAAAAGCCATAAATGGAAAGCAACAACGCGTTCGTGTCTATTCTCATTAAAACTACGAACATTCTTGCTAGGTTTATACTCATTTCCTGAACGATGGTTCACGTGTTTTTTGGTGCGTTGAAAAAAAACACTTTTGTAGATTCCTGCATTAGTTAACCAAATGGATTAATATACCAAGAACTACGCACGTTCTGCAGTCGTTCTAACCTCCTCCGTCCTTGTCAATTTCGCGAGGCGGACTCAAACTGGCTCGTTACACGCGAGTGAAATGCGCAGACAAATCGAGCAGCCGAAATTTGCTTTGACCATCTGGTCGCCATTCACTACCGGTTAAAGCAGAGTGAGTAGTTTTCGTGCACGCTGTTTAACGCATCCGAAAACAGGATAGCGATGAGTGACACTGAGTGCAAAACATGCGTTTAGCATAAAGAGTAGACGTGAAACAATAAATACTTGTGAGGCAAGTAGATAAAAGTGATTTAGTCCAAGTTGTCTGATATTTTTCGCGATTTATTGGGACCACTGTCGGAATTACCCGGTTGCCGCCTCCATAAAGTCATTCATTTTCCTCGAAGAGTTCACCGTCAGTGAACGATGACCAAACTAATGGCACATTTGTTGCTGATTTACCCCTGCAAACGTTCTTTCCAAGTCCAATTTGAGCGGAATAATCGGAAACGATATGCGTGTGCTCCATCTGCAAACGGGTTGATATGTGCAAATAAAAGCGTTGTATTAAATTCGAAACTCCACTTCTTGGACAATATTCACTTTTTGATGACCGAACCCCTCGATCAGCATCCGAGTGTCCCTCGTGTTGGGGTTAAAGTAGCTTACTTGCTCTCCAAACCGGGAGTGCATACAAGATCCAAAATGTCAAAGGTAAAACTGCAAGTAAAACTTCCGGTTTTCAAAGTTTATGTTCCACTGGTGAGTGTACATCGAGCGTGACTAAGTAAAGGCATATCTCATTTTGTTAGTGGGGGCCCAAAACCGAATTTCATGTAGTGCTGACATACTGACAAGACCTTGAAAGGCTTAATAGAATAAACTGGAATAATAAAGGAACCTAGGATGCTGCGTACTACTAACGAAAACTATGAGTAATATCAGGTCAAGCTGTTTAAAGCGGCACCCCGGTATCCGATTGAAGGCTGATTTGGAAATGGCTGAAACGTTTTGCAGCAGCTGGTATTATATGCTAAATGTTCGAATAACGTCCGGAAGAGCTCAGGGCTAAGCCTGTAGATGTCAACTCTCTTAAATCTCCATAAAAACCAGGGTTTTGCCCCCTGTCTGATATCTTGTAACCGCTCTGTTTGTGTTTTAGAATAAAAAACTCATTCGAAGCCATCTTCCTCTTTCGCTGGTGGACCTTTCGTTGATGATGGTGCGCGGCCTTCTTGGAGGGCTTCAATAATCTGCCTGAGGCTTCTGGCCTAAAGACCGACAGCGATAAGTTGAAGGCGCTGAAGACTCTCTTTGAAAGCTGAGCGAGGGCCTTCTTGGATTCAGCTGGAACAGATCCTGTGGAGGTGGACTGAGCCATTGCAGGTTCGCTCCCTGCAGCGGGATTCGACTCGCTCGCGGGTCTAGGGAAGCTATAAGACGGAGGTCTCCTTAGTCAATCTATAACATAGGCTGAACCATGCTCCACCTAAATTGGACGTTAGCGGTTTCTGTTGGATAACTTCTACAGGAAACGTGCTACCAACGCTCGGCACAAAGTTGCCCTGTGCTGATGCGACTGGCTAGTTGAATGCAGAGGATCTGGTGCAGCTGGAGGTGCCACTGGTCACATTGGAGTGGCAAGGGGGCATTACATGTCACCACTGGCAGATGAAAAGAAAGACGCCTATGGATGTGGATTTATGTATCGTGAAACACGAGCAAAGTGGTTAAAAGCTATTGGACGGAAAGGCGAGGAAGTAGTCCTGTTCAGTCATGGTCCTGAGCTCTTCCGGGCGTTGGCTATGAATCTACCATAAGTGAGCAAACATTGGCAAACGACTCAATCAGTCTTAAATGCTTCTTTGATCACGTTTCCGTGAAGTGCTTTAAAGTACCTGGTCCAGATATCGCTTTCACGCTTCATCACTAGCATACGCATTTAAAGAGTTAGCAAGCGAGAGTCGCTGTTTTTTGGCCTGTTTGAAAACCAAGTACCGAGCTTGAACCGAAAGCCAACAGATAACGAGAGAACTTCCAAGAAAACCCAAGACAAAAGTCAAGGTGCTCTCTAGTCTACTAAAAGGAATCAATATTCCGGCAACCCAGCTTGGGCAAGCGGTCATACTAACTCGAATAACTCCATTTTCCAATATAACTTATGTTTGCCAATGGAATCTCCGTCGTGTAAATGAGGCCTATCTACTCCGAAGAGCCTAAAAACAACTGCAACATGGGGTGGTCTGGTGCAGCACACTCAGTTGCCTGGAAACATTACAAACAAGAGATTCAGCTGGGTTCCAGGTGAGTCTCTCGCAAAACCAAATCTGTTTACAAATGAGTGTATTTCGCTAATTGCGTGCAATTTGCTTTCAGGTAGAACATAAGATTGACGGAAACTCGGGGACCGCGCCTACCTGATGAGCCCCAAGAAGGGCGAAACCGTTCGTGGGCTGTTGAAGAATTTTCAGCAACCTTATGAGTAGCGCGTGACGTATACACTATAAAACTAATTCACCGTACTGGGAGTCGCGCTTCTCCAAGGCGATTCGAACTCCGCCAGATTCATGGCCAACGCCTGAAAACAAAGAGGTTCAACCACGAATGGCTGATCAGAAGTGTGAATAACTAGCACTTAGACGGTGTATGGCGCAACTCTTCATTTGGTGTACATCATCTAGTCATATGTTGACTGGATGACAACAACTCCTCAGACGGAAAGTTCAATTGTAGTGCGAACTATTTTTCTCCGTGAGCCAAACATAACTTTTCGGTAGGAAGATGAGAGTTGAAAGTTTTCCAGTTCTAGTTTGACTTGCCCTGAATATATGTAAGGTACGCATGGTTTGTGATTCCTAGCACGACAAAACAGCTGTACAGTGCTTCTTGACTTTCACCCAAGGGACGAAAGCTTCACACGATTTTTACCGAATCTCCTCATACTACTTACAAGCTGTAAGTAGCTCAGAAGGATGAGGATTCACACAACGTACGAACCATTAACTAAGTCATGCGGATAAACCGCGGTAAGGCTTTACCACCATATCTAGTCTCCGGCGCCATTTCCCGCTTTGTGTATCCGGTTTTCTTGGTCCAGCACGAAGTTGTGTTGGGCGAGGAATTGGTTTTCAAGACTTGCGGTCAAGCAAAATACTTTTCAGTGTGTTTATTGAATATTCGAACAACCTGTTAAGCGCAGACCATTCTTTTGTGAGCCTATGAAAACTAGGATCCGCCCGGTTGCTCGTATTTACTTCGCTTTAAAGGCACGCGGAAACTGAAAAGAACAAAAAGTTCCATACCTCTTGATGCGAATGATGTCGCATAAATCTTGGTCGGCAGATGACAAATCCATTTTATCATCGACCACTGAATTGGTAAGAATATTAATCTGGGCGACTGGAATTGAAAACGAGTGCGATAAACATTTAGAATCGTACCATGATAGAAAGTTTAGCTGTATCAGCCGGTTTTGTGCCCCAGAAACTTTATAAATCATCATTCTGGGAAATAATGTGGAAATCAACTCGGGGCGGATGACTTCTCACTTTGCCCTAGTTTAATACAGAACGTCTCATAATAAACGCAAAAAACAATACCCATGTTAAAACTTTAATATTAATTTAAACTTGTATCATTTTTTACTCAAACATAAGTGCATAATGGAGATATATTGAAAATAAAAAATATTGAAAAAATCGTCCCTTTTATACCCCTCGGAGGCGGTATGAGATGTGAGACACAGCATGTTTGACTTCTTCAAGCGTCACTCGTGCACACTCCTCTTCAATTCTTGCTGTTAACTCCACCAAATTCTTTGGTTTATTTTCATGATATACGCGAACCTTGATCATGAAAGTGGCGTCTCAGAATACGATGCACGCTGGCGCGGGGAATGCCGGTCAACTGAGACACCTGAGTTATTGACGAAGATGCCATGATGCTCTGAGACTGAAGTTGCTCGACGGCATTCTGTACAATGGGCGCTCTTTCATCACTCAGAGACTTTCTCCCTTTGCCAGGAAAATCCAATACAGATCCAGTGGACTCAAATTGCGCAATCAAGCGTGTAATGGTCGACACGATGAAGGGATCTATGATGAGACCATGTTTGGTTTTGTAACTAGGAAGTGCAGCGGTGGCGCTTTCACCAAGGGAATAATAGAGTTTCACAATTTCAATGCGTGTACCGACATTTATCGTAAACAGAAAAATAATGTTAACACTTGCATACAAAACTCCTTTATGTGGCTACTAATATTTAAAAACTATTTAACCCTTTTCTGATTAACTACGTCTAATTACCCAATTAAATTTCGCGTATATTATGAGACATTCTGTATTTTCTGTAGAACTCAGGATGCAAAAGCAAACGTGGCTACATGATGGAAATTATTCGCTTTGTTGACATTATTCAGCAGCACACAAGACTTCGTTGCTTTCTACCATAAATAGAAAAAATGCCCGCCAATAATTTTTATAGCTTAGAACATGCTTCTCTTCCGTTGCAGAGACAATTTAAAACTTGGTGACACTCGTTCTCAAGCAAGAATGACCGACTGGATGTTTCTGGCAACGGACTGGTAAAGTGACAATCACGTTTTATGATCAACTTTCAAATTATATTTCAAAAGCATAAGTAAATAGTCATTTATTATACACATATTATATAAATATTATGACATGACAATATTTTCAAATTAAATATTAATATATATATTATATATTACACATTATGTATTATATAATATATATTACATTATATTATGTTGAGCATATTATGTTGTACATATTTTTACACATGAATATATGTATATACATAATCGAATTATAGCTCAGTGGTAATAACTGTTATCCGGAAATATCCTTCCAACTCAACCCGTCTGCACGTAACAGAAATGCCAGTCGTGCACAGTTGGCACAGTTGCCATTATTAAAAATTTAGTAAGGCAGGGCATGGTACAACACAGCAGCTGACCAAAATGGCATTTAAAAAGCTGGCACATACGAGCTACCTGAGTACTAATCAAGGTATTTTAATTCTCCGTGATGTGTTTTCCTGCACGATCGTGTGATGAATAGTCCCCAAGGTGGTTGGTTAACAGAATCCGATGAATCATAAATAAATAAATTAAAGGAAAAAAATGATTGGATTTTTCAAAAATTTGTCCAAGGATTATGGGCAGTCTTCTAAAAAATGGTCTTACTTTTCTAATAGCTTTTTGCCCGTATATTTGCACGCCTGCATCTTACATCCATCCAGCTTTATGATTACCCTTATTGCACAAAAAATCCCGAGCGACCTGGTTAGTGTTTTTCTGGACTCATCAGGCAAACTCGGCCTCGGAATACCTGTGTAACGGTGGATACTACTGATAAGGTATGTGAGTAGTATGTCTTCTCGTAACTCCGCTTCGCGTCTCTTGAAAAGTGAGATCTATTACGGAATTTGTGGAGTCGCTTCGTAGCATTTACTTGCATTTGAGTAACAGTCAATGAGTATCCAGAAAAGTTCAGGAAGACGCGTTCAAGGAGAAGGTGGATATTCAGTTTTGTAAACGAGATGCATATGAGAGTTTTGCTCCCCCGTTCAATAGTTTGTAACTGTTAATTTGGTGTTCTCAAATAAACAACTCCGCAGCGAAGGCCTTCTTCCTTTCATTTGGTGCCGCCGCCAGGATAAGGATGAAGATCCCGTGGCCACAAACTTTTGAGGGTGGGGATGTTCGGACCTTCCTGGAGGACTTTGAGGAGGTTGCGGAGGCTGTTGGACTGCGCTGAAGACCCTCCTTAGGGGCCGGGCGAAGGCGTCCTGGATGCGGCCAGAGCCGGATTTACGAGGACACATACTACTCGCATGCCCCAGAAGTAGTATCCACCGTTGCACCTGCAGGCCTCACGCGGAATTTCCGCTGAAACCGTTGTACGCATATGAAGATAAACCTCCATTCTCAAATAAAGTTGGGAAACGTCCTGAAATTTCCTTCTCCACTACTCTGTTTCCATCACACGAGAGGAGGTCTCAGATTCTTTTGGTGAACTTATCGTCAGGTTTTAGTTTTTGATTGATATCTTATCGATACGCGGTTCGTCTCGTTTGGTCTCGTTTGTGGAGGTTCTCATCTGTGGACCTTAAGTAAAACCATGATTACTGACTTTAAACTCCTGGATGGCCATGGTTTACCAAATAGATCCAGGAGGACAAAGATGACAAACTGTGTCTGACCAAAATTTTGAACTCAGTGTAGGACTGAATATAAAAGCACCAACAGGATTCCCAATTTTAGGATATGCCCCATGAATGACAATAAAATCTTTGGATTGGATTGTTTTGCCCCCCCCCCCAAGTGGATAATGCCTCCGTCGTCACCAATTTGAGTAAACTACTGCAAAAAAAAGCCCATTAATAGGCAACCTTTTCGACGACATGTGGTTTATAAGTAGGAAAGAAATTAATGAAAACCCGGTACTCTTGGGTGTTCCTTTCTCAAGATTAGCAAGTGGACATAGGTCTGCAGACAGGCAGAGAACACAAACAAGATCCTCAGGTGCCACGGGAATCGCTCAGCTTGCCACGTACAAAACTGAATCCGGACAGTGTGATAGTCGACTGAGACGCATGGCAAGACCACGGAATCCAAATTTAAGAAAGAAAAACACTAGCACATGTTTTTCTAGGGAAATACACTCACGAGGACCTTTCTTTCAGGAACTCTCACAAGGTTTAACCCCACAGCAGGAATAGAAGACAAGCGAACAACAGTTCTATCGTAGGGGAATTGACGGCAAAATTGTTACAACAACATGGCTCAAAGGTAACCTAAGAACCACCGAACGGTATGCGAACAGCCCCAAAACGAAAATTGGATGAAACGACGAGAAGCAATATGATTGGCGTAAACAGTGCGACAAACGGGGCGTAAAAGACGACAGGGAAGCTTCTTACGGTCTAGGCCAACGCAGGCTTTCTGCTGAAAGTCAAGACAGGTTGTACTCAACTCGGCACATGAAGATAAGGGCGGGCAACAAACTGACGGGAGGAACATCCAAAAACCAGCCCAAGTAAAAACGAAGGACGAAAATAACTTCATGACCGCTGGTATCACGATGCACAACAGAAATTGGAGGGATCACATTTGATGGAATCAGACTGATCCGACAGCGAAGGGCTAACCAATACTCCCGGAAGACACAGGCAGCCACGAAATTAGCTTGAAAAGAGAATGAAAAATCTCGTAGAAAAGGAATAAAACCGAATGCGGCGAACCTTGTTAAAACGGGTAGGATAACTACATCAAGCGGAGAGCGTAATCAGCCAAGCACGCTCGAAAAAATCAAACGAAATGCAAAATGACCAGTCACATTACCGAATGCTGTTTAGAAACGAAGCCGCCGTTAGAAACAGTCAGTTTCAATTGCGAATCACCACAAATCAGAAACCGACCAAGCAGAACAGGAAAATACGTCGAACGTAAGGAATGCAGACCACAACGCAACACAAAATTGCAGGTGATTGCCTCTCGACTGGTCACTCAGGACACTAGGCGGTTTCTTGAGTCATATCTACCCGGGCAGATCGATAAGAAGTACCCATCCAATCAGGCACTAATTTAATCTCAGTTTCAGTGGTATCTCACCACCTCAAAACCCATCATCCAGATTCGGTGTCTTTACCTCGAAATTTCCTCCGAAGTTGGTGACGCTCCAAAAGCTGTTCCGGCACGACACTCATACAGTGATTGTTACAGACCGCATGAGTTGGAGGCATTGTAAAGGATGCATAACGAAGCTCGTGAAGAACGCTGGTTGGAACGTTTGACCGGCAATCGAAGAGCATTTGGCTCTGAAAATTTTTCATCGCCACTTACTGCGAGATTGCCCGTCGGGAAAGCCAAATTTGACTGTTGTGGACCTTGGTGAGCACCAATCGCCACAGACTACGGACCCAGATATCCTAAAAGTAAAATCCCATGAGTAAGCTTCACACCCATCCGCCAGGTGACCAACCCGCTGAAGTGATTCGCAATCCGGATGGATACGTTTAAGTGCGATCCAGCAAACCATTATTCTCAGCTTGTTGAAATTGCCACCGCCGGACATCCTGCTGCGTACGACATGGACATTTTTGAATTAATAAGGGGAACAGTTTAGTGATCAAATTTGGGATGCGCAAAACGTCAAAGTGCCCCGTAGCACCTGATGCAGACCGTTTGCGGACATGCAAGACGCCTTTACCATGAGCTTCCAAATTAGAAGGAAAGAAATAAACCTCTTCTATCCAAATGCTGTGTACGGTGTGAAACTGCCTGTCACTTATTCCAACGTCGAACGAAAAGCTGAAATTTCTTATGGAACACCGTCACAAAGGATATCTTCATTAGGACGAAATCCAACGATTGCAGCTTGCAGACTTTCTACAGAAATTCACGCACTTACCAACCTTATCTTTATTAATTTTACCTCGGCTTTGAAAATCAATTAAGGATCGATAAGCGCTTAACAGTAAAGATCTTGATTGTCCCGCGGAGGCACGGTCCCCAGTTTAAAAATTTGTAAAGTTCTTGGACACCTGTGTTTTCATGACCACCTACGGAGTGCACTCAGTTTGTTCGCGCATCAGCTTCATGTTTATATCATGCAGTTTCTAGCATGGCATTAGGGGGCCGGCTATGGATTCTATCACACGGATGACCAGTTGATTTGCAATGGCTTGAATGCGGCCAGTCCCAGCCCTCGTCATTTGTTAGTCCTGCACAGGCAAGTGTAATAAGCGATCACTTTGGAAGTTCACTTACTCACCCTGTGACCTAATAATATGATTTGCGGGTAATGGGGTGTTGAGAACGTGTGCTATGAAATGGTCCCATTTGAAAGCGTTTCCACTTGCACACTTTCTCACACGACATGTCTACCACTGTTTGAAAACTACCGTGTTTCCCAAGCTTTAAAAGATCGGCGGGTGCGCTGACACATCCTCAGGATGTAAGCTAGCTTAAATTAAGGTAAAACTTTCCTGAGTACATTTCAGCGGAGAATATCCAAGCCCAAGATATCCCACGCGGAAGCTCCTTCCACTAACGCAGTAGAATACACACTCCACTGGATGCTTAGTTCGTCTATCGGTAGATTCGTATGCACTTGCTCGCGAGTAATTCGAATTTTCTACACCCTGAACTCGATAGGTTTGTTTTCCAGAATTCCGTCTGAACAAACAAACCATTCCTTTGAAGATGCGGTTTTTGGCATGTGTTTTGCAAGGAAATCCCAGATAAGACTGAGATGAACTACCGGAAGCCGGTCGACACACAATTCGGGCGCGCGTGTACTCTATCGCCCTCTCCCAGTACCCAGAAAAAGCTGTTGCCGAACTGCTTTTCGTTGTCCGATTATTCTTACTGGGGATAACAACTGGGCTTGGCAGTAACAACTGTAACGTCGTCATATGTCGGTGTACTCACGTAGATCGCCTCAAATAGCATCTTACGGCGCCCACCATTTCGTTTTCTGCCAACACTAAGCCTCCATTTGGTAGTTCACACAATTATGGTAATTTTTCAAAAGAAGCCAAGGTGACCTTTGAAAGCGGTCCATTCAAATTAAATTTCCCATGGTTCTGCCCTGATGGGATTAGGATACTCAAAATATCCATAAAGAAGACGACTGGGAGAGGGGGGTCTCAACATGTAATAAGATGGGTTACCAAGTGCTGAATCATCACTAGTCAAAACAAGAGACCCAAAAAGGACAGAATAGCTCGAGAACGTCAACAGTTTTCAGTTTTTCCCAGAATTCAGAATGCCGTTCACTGATATATCTCGAACATCTTATCAACCGGAACATTAAACGGAAATTTTGCAATACAAACAGTTGAAGAAAACGGTGAACACCAGAAAAAACTGAGACTCGGTTAGATCACACAACAACCGAATTCGCAGGTGAGCTTAATTCAAAAGCTGGATAAATATAGCGGGCAGGAATTCTGGAAAAGCCTGAAGAAATAGCGGGATGACGAAACTCACAATGAGAGGTCAAAGAGCTTTCAGTCAACAAATGAGTAGGCAGCAACGATATCTCTAATGACCTCCCAACTGGAACACAGGGCCTGCCATATACGGAACAATCAGCTGAACGGGATATTCGGCTGAACTCTAGCTGAGAATTCCCCCTGAAGAAAAACCAGCAAGCCACAGGGTATCATTCCATATTGACAATCGGAGAATACAAGCCCGTCTCAATGGAAAACGAGGGATTCGTTAACTGGTGGCAAGAGCAAAACCCGAAATTGGCTGTCCCGAATACGTAGCGATCCATTGGGAAGATTTACTGCGATAAATCAAAAACACCAAGAGTTGAAAAAGTTGACATCACTGGAGACGAAGGATAACACAAACAGTCTTCAGCGGTAACTGAGGTGCGTCCCCAACTAACACCAAAGTAACAGCCAAATGAGTGAAGAACTCCATCAAATGTTGCACAGATGCCTACTAATCACGAGAGAGAGAAACAATAGAAAGCACAAATTGAACTGTTTGAAAACAACGACATTACGCAGCTCAGACCGATGCACGACGAGCCGATGGAGATGAAGAAGAACGCTCCGTCGCTCGCAGTAGAAAGAAAGCTTGGAACTATCAAGACAACTAAAGAAACATTTTAGACAAGAACATGCCCACAAAACATCCACCACAATGCTACATCCAACTGAGGCGTCACGTGAATACGGGACTCTACGCAGACAACGACTACCGGTTATCGATCAACCAGCACCACACTGTTGTCACAAGGACACCGTGGTTCACTGACCTTTGTGTGTTTCTGTTATCTCGCTTGTGTTACCACCGTCTCTCGTGTGGTCGCATCAGGACGCAATGAGCAGAGACCAGGCTATGTGAACACGGATGCATGCAAGTATGTCAGTATTAGAGATGAGTCTACAGAAAAGAACATCTGTGGAGATGTTTTGGTGTCTCCATGATGGCTCATGATTTATCATCATCACTTGTAGGGCAGAAGAGAACGAACTTGAATAGATCTGATGGTATGTGTGGATAAAGCGTGAGACATATTCATATGGGTCAAACATTCCCCCAGTCACGTTAAGAGATGTCGTTTTTGACGAGATATACTTTCCTAATCCTGCATTTGAGTACGCTTTATTTGTTTGTGTGATTACACCGAGGTCATTGGAATTTCGCAACTTTACTCGCACAAACACCACTTACATGAGCTGTGGATCTAACTGGGAAATATCTATCGGCGAATCATTTGAACATGCACAATAGATAAACCCCAACGGCTTATCAAGCCTAAATTCCGGGAGAAAGATATGTTCGTACCGCACTCTGAAGGAAGATAAGCTTGAGATAGATAACCCCACCCTAACAAGGAACATCTGAACTAAGAACTCTGACATTTTAGTAGAACAAACCCGACGATCCTAAGTAGGTTCCTCATAGTGTTTGAGGAGCATTCTTGTTCGAATGCCAACAGGTGACAACAACTTAAAACAAGAACTTTTGGCAGTTAGATGTCAAGTAGTTGCAATCTGTATGGAATCCACTTGTCACCTAATAGGTCCCATCTCCGATGGAATTGTGTCGTCCTTCACAGACGCTACTCTCACCCAGAATCCGTCCTCCTGGCCCGTCCACCGGTTGATGAGTGGACCCAGATAACACTAACATCCGGAAACGCTCACAATGGAGTCAGACATCTTGGGAAGAATAGCTTGCTAGATTAAAAAAGGTGACGCCATTCAGACAGTCGTCGTAAACAAAACGCTTGGTGCTACCTAATAATGTCTGTCCTCTCTGACTCCGGTGATAGACCTACAGAGCATGAATAAAATGTGATAAACGTGAACAATATTCGTGCAAATACCAACCAACATTCGGATGTGGTTCAACTCTTCATTGTTCCCGAGCTGCGAGGATTCTAATGAAATCTACTGGCAGAACCGGATAGTATGATAGTTTTCCTTATTGAAATGAATGAAGAGCTTCATCACCTTGTGTGTTATCCCCACTATTCTCCTTCCCGAACAAAGAAGGGAGGTTCTTGTTGAGGGTGTTTTGCTTACTGGAAGACAGTGCTATAAAATCTCGTCAGTTTTCAACCTTTGAATAACGATGACTTTTGAATACAACCAGGAAACTGATTTTGGGCCATCAAACACTCTTCTAGGTAGCCACAACACTGCAGTCGTTCGTCGTTGGAGGCTCGTTGGCTCTACTGCACTCGTACTTACAGCGTAGTATAATGTAAAACATGTACGATTGCACTCTAGGCCTCTTTCAGATAACTTTTAGTGACCCACGTCACATCCAAGCTTCAAAACCTGTCCGAGCACGAAATCCGCACGTCTCAAGTTACATGGAACAAACCACTGAAGCATGAGGCTGCGCTTGTGTTTCGAATCCGTTGAGCAGTACCATAAATGGGAGCTCCATTTAGCCGCCGTTTGCAAGTGAGTGTACTTCAGAATCGTATTCAGTTCCATATTAAACGGAACAGAACAAGCTGCCACGGAACTAGCATTGATCAGCCAGGAGATAGATCTTCCCACATCCAAATGTCTGTACGCACGATATATTGATATACTGCGTAAAATCAAGGTCAAACTACACTGCTCCACCACATAGAAAGGCGGACAGTAGATTGAATTGAAAACGTACGCTGAACAAATTCAGTTTTTCTCATTTGAGCGTCGTAAGAGTGTTACACCCATTAAGCACGTCACGAAAGCAAGTATAATCGGATTAATCTCTCAAACAGCTGAGGGTGAAGATGAATGATTGCCCCTCTTTCTTTCGGACTGTCGTTCCACACGAGGATAATCCGCGGCAAATTACTAGATAACCCCAGATGCAATTTCCATCATACCGTCGTAGTCACAGATGTGCAATTCAGCCTCGGAATTAAGAACACCACAAACAGCGAAAACTCGGAAAAGTTAGTTGGCAAAATCTGTTCCCATAAATTGACACCTGTCCATTGGGTAAACGTTTTCGTTATAACTTAGGATGCCCGCTGTGATAAGTAGATTAGCAAAACCGCAGGAGACACCCGGGTTTGAACCGGGGACCTCTCGATCTGCAGTCGAATGCTCTACCACTGAGCTATGCCTCCACAATACATGCGATTGTTCTGAGTGTAGTTAATGGGAAATCAGTATGCTCATGGTACCGAGTGGGTAGCCTGGATTTCAGTCTGAGTGAGCTAAGAGTTTAGCAACTCCAGACAGGGCTGGTTACTTTCGAATCATCTGGCGCCTCCGCACCAGTTCCAATCAGTATGGAGGACTCGTGAGGCTCACGCGTGAGGAATGTGACAAGTGCTGCAAATCGAAAGCTCGCTTGGCAGCCCACCATCGAGTTCACGACAATGAAAGTGTTGGTACGAACATGGTCGCCCAATTGGCCTGCGCTGATTGTTCCCGACTTTTTCCGAAGAACATTGGCCTGAGTCAACATCGCCGACACGCACGCCGCACCCAGCATAATGGAGATAAGCTCAGCTGAGTGAAGTATTCTGGTGCTCGCTGGTCCCAACAAGAGTCACAGTCATTCTTGCGCCTGGCTAACAATTTATATCCGTCTTGTGGCACGAAAACCGCACTTTTCGCGAGATTGGAGCAGTATTTTCTTGGTCGATCGGCTATTGGCATCAAAACCAGGGTGGTTAACTGGCAAGCACATTAGGACGAATAATCATCCGATGGACTTGACCAAACCATCGGTCAAATAGCGGCCTACTCGTCAGAAGCCGATGACTATAGCGTCTGGTTTAAACAAACCGTGGATTGCGCCGTGTCACTCTTAGAATCCCATGCTGACAGTTCACTTGCTAGTGTTGACCTTCTGGCATTTGCCCCAGGGTTGCAGTCTGACATCATGGCTGCGGTCTACCTCTGGACGCCAAGCAGTATTGGAAACAGGTGCTCTCAGCCCCAAAACACGTGGATAGTCGGCCAAGTCGCGTAGTAGTACCTTCCGACTGGAGCTTGATAGAGACCATTACAGGAGAGGAAGTCGGCCATACGATCCGTTTAATGGGCAATTCGTCCCCAGGCCTGGACAGGCTCACGCCCAAGATGCACCGCAGGTTCAGCGTTAACTTACTCGCTGGGTATTTCCACTTACTCTTATTATATGGGGGTTGATTTCCACATCTGTATTACTCTAGTTGGGAAGGTCCCGAAGCCGACTTCACCGGATCAACTGAGACCGGTATCCTTGTCATCCACTCTTGTCCGATGCTTTCATACGGTGTTTCCTGAGCCCTGGAGTCGTAGAATGCAACTAACGAAGTGACGTATATCGGTATAGGTAAAATCTACTGCAACGCGGTATAACAATAGGTAGTGGTATTCATTCGCAGTCCTGCAAAATTTCTGATGAATGTCTGATGGACCAGAAAAACGAGTGGACGGGTCCGTCTAATGAGAATGCACGTAAACCGAGCATACCAATGTGCAATCAAGCATACCGATTTCCCGTTAACTACAGCCAGAACAATCCCATGTAGTGTGGAGGCATAGCTCAGTGGTAGAGCATTCGACTGCAGATCGAGAGGTCCCCGGTTCAAACCCGGGTGTCTCCTACAGTTTTGCTTACCTCATTATCACAGAGCGCTCCCAAAGTATCATGAAAATGGGTGCGCAATGGAAGGGTGTCTTTACTGGGAGAAATCTTGCAACGTTAATTTTATCTGTTCTCAGGGATTTGTGGTAATACACTCCGAGGGCAAATTGCGCAATTGTGACTACGATGAACAGTGCAATATGCGGTTATAAATTACCATGATTTTATCACACTCACCGCAATCAGCAAAACGTGTCACACAAGTTTTGTGTTGTTTATTTTGTTTTCTTTTGGCGCCCAGTAGGAATGAATGTCAATTATATGACGCCTCGAACCTTTCGAATCCAGCAGTTTACAGTTAACTAAGATTTAGGCGTTTTAAAAGTTCAACTCACAACTCCAAAAACAAGAAAACCTCTCTCGAAAACAAACTCACTAGTCTAATTGGCAACCGAGAAAAGGAGAAAAATCACAACGCTTGGATAAAGAACCTCTTCAACAGACAGCTCACAGAAGCAGAACAGAGTGTTCTGATCAGAGGGCTCAATTGCAACTCCAGAGACGCCACAAACCTACAATATCTAGCTAGTCTAGAGGCAGCCATGAAGTACATTCAACTTGATGAGGACGCTCAGCAGCATCTCCGTCTAACCGTAGTCCAAGCCATCACATGGAAACATTTCACACCAGCACAGTGTAAAATGTAACTGCAAAACCGGATGGGGCCAGGCTGGAACCTAAAGCTTGCAGACAAGACAATCGAAATTCTACCGGCTTACAAGGGACGCCTGACAGTCATCATGGACAAGTCGGACTACATCAAAGAAGCTGAAGCTCTACCGAACGATACGACTACGTACTGTCCCATCGAGACTGACCAAAACAAGAAAGTTGCGCACAAAATCAATAGAAAACTGAAGAAACTCCAAGAGCTTCAAAGGATCACATGAGGAGAGTATTGGAAAGTGAGAGCTCAGGACCCGGCCACTCCCCCCTTATATGGACTTCGAAAGTACATAAGGAGACAACACCGCTACAACCAATCGTATCGCTCCCGGGGACTCCAACCTACAACCTGTCGAAAGAACTGTGGAGGAGGTTGAAATATCTCATCAGTGGGTCACAACACTCAGTCAACAAAGCAGGGCAATTATCGGAGAAACTGAGGAACATAAACATCGAAAAGAATGAAATGATGCTTTCTTTTGATATAACCTCACTTTTCACATCGGTAGATTTGGACACCGCCAAGATGACTGTCGCCAAACTAAAATTATGCCTAGGAGAAGAAACCAAGTTCAAATAAACGAGGTTTACTCTCGCGTGTACTACTACTTAGATTACATATTCTGAGTTCAATGGTGAGTATTATGAACAACTACGAAGAAGACCAATGGGATCGGTGATTGCCGGATTTATTGCGGAAGTTGTATGGAAAAACTGGGGCGAATTATACTTCCGGACATCAACTAAGAGGTATGGATCCGCCACGTAGACGACACTTTTGTCATCATCAAAAGGAGTGAACTTGAGTGAACAAGCCAACTGATAAACGGCGCTTTTCGTGATATCCAATTCACAATGGAAGAAGAAACCGATGGGAGACTGACATTCCTGGAGGGCCTCGTCACGAGGTTACCAAACGGACAACTGCAG